>CM067354.1:26479483-26546983 GCA_034190875.2 Urechis unicinctus | reverse complement strand
CTACCGCCTCGTGGGTGTTCCATGCTGATAAAATATCGCATTGCGTTTCAGTGTCCGTCCAGTCAGCAAAATAACCCGGATACCATTGTTATCTTCCGCATGCATGCGCGGGGACTCGGGTCATTGTCACGAGGCCATGACGCCATTATTATTATAGATACGTGTCGTTTTCCCCTTGCAAAAACGAAAGTTGTTGTGTCAGAATTTCTGCTCACAAGACTTGCTTTACTCGTTTAGGAGTGCGTTGTTTATGGCCCTCCGATCTCCGCCAGACAGCGTCCGTGTAGCGCCCCAGGTCCTCGTCATGGTCCGCCTACGCTGCCAGATTCACGGTCGAAAGGACCATAATGGCGCAGAAATCATGGCGACTGGTCTTGGGAGGGGGTACTGCACTCGTAATAACCATGATCAATTGCCACGTGCAATTTGTACAAATAATTTTCATTTTTGGTAGACAAATAGTGCCACCTGAATGTCCGTGTATTTGTGTAAGTTAATCAATACAATCACGTGACATGCTTCTGAAGAGTAAATATGGGATCATCAGTTACACATTGAATTTAGTGCGTTCAACAAATCCACGTCATGGCACCATGCCAAGTTCACCTGTGCGCTCTTCAAAGCAGAAAGGAGACGTTTGGCCCATGCACCCATTTGGTGCTCTTGCTTTACCTCTCCTTAACAGCGGGTCGGATTCATCCGGGTTCATCCATGCCCAGTCACATGAGTTGACTGGCTTAAACACCTTTACTTTCTACAGGTGCACGCTGCGTGTTGATGAGTTTAAGTAGCTTCACACTGGTTCGTGGAAGTGTATTAAATATGGCCGGTAGCGACCGCCCAGAGGGCGGGTCAATTAAATGATGTCTGTGTTTGGGGTGCAGGTGGTTGATATCTCGCCACTGACCGCTAGGTGGCTCCAAGCTATGCGTGTCATTCTTAGCAATTAGCAGCGTTACGCAACAGCAACGCCCAGTGAACGCTGCGAGGTCACGACCCCGGCGTCGTTGACGCAATTACGTCAGAGAACCCGAAAGATGTTAAGCCGCTAATTAAAAACCCTCCAGTCTCGCCAATGCTGCATCCTAATGCTGCCTATAGGCACGCCGCGGCTATGGACAATCCAGCGTGCCATTACATTTGTCTGCCGCTTAACGCTAACTCTCTCATTGTTCCCCCCGCCAAGGGAGCAAGCTGCCCCAACGCCACCAAGCAGCGCCAACTTAAGAGGCTCGTCGGCTAAGCGAGGCTCATTGGTAGATGGGCTGAGGGAGTTAGGAGGTTTGGGTTAAAGGCTGCTCTATCAGCCGTAACACGCCTTTAACACGACCAGATCTCGGCTTGCTGCGGGCAGGCCTGTATATAGCTGGCATTTAGTCTGAGGCATTGGCGGAAATATGTCATGGTGTTGGCGTGGATTGCGCAGTGGTATTTTGAATGAGTGACGTCGATCCGGATATCTCACCACCAAAGCCGTGACAGGCCAGAGCGTTTCCTGGTAACGACGCAGGTTGCCCCGCGTCTGACTCACCTGTCGCGTAACAACCACTGATTAACCCAGGTAAGCTGTGGGATACTCCATCGCGGGCTAATCAATGTAGATTGTCACCTGACTGTCGTTGCACCTTTGTAGCCGCGCTCACTCAGTCATTCCATCCCGGAACAGGTATACTGTATTTGGACGTTGGTAGAAACGCCCTGATGAAGCAGTTATAATAAGAATCATGTTATTACATGAAAAATTTATATTCCGTCTCGTCCGTGACTCGTTGTCGCCAAGCCCCCGCCTCCGTTCGTACTTCCCTCGGGGCCGGGCCTCTCCGTGGTCCGCTGGACCCTACCGACACCAACTCTTACATTATAGAACTAATGGCGGTTAAACTGGGTTGTGTTAGGTTGGACTTGGTGTCGTATTTATTCAGAACCCCGGTCTGTGGCACCCAGCAGATCCATGCATATTGGGTGAAGTGAAAAGCACCCACTTCCCACCCACGCCACTCCTCCAGGGAGTACTGGGGGAGATCTAACTGCGTTGACGAAGTGATGTTGATTGTAACAAGCCCACCTGGGCACACCTTTGGACTACGATGCCTTATTTGATCAGGACATCAATCGTTAACTTCACTGATCAGTCTGCTTTGTGCTTCTGTTGCAGGTTCACCCAGTGCGTAGACCTCTACTCCTGCAGTGCGCCGCACGCCTCTACACTACGACCTCACTCACCTGTCTCAGCCATTCCGCTCTTCATTAAGAGATTATAAACGCCTCTTCATTTGACACCGATCTCGGTTTGGATATATGTGTGTAACCATGATGGAGTCCGAGCGGCAGTGTAAGTCCGGCCGGATGCCGCGCGGCCCGTGCCAGTCCGGATTACTGTGTGTATCAGACGCCCCTCGTGCGTATAACCGTCCGTCTTCCGGTCGCGTCCGGCCGATAACGTGGATACTCCTCGTGGTCACTGCCCTATGGCACCTGGATATGGTCTCATCAGCGATGTCGCCACCGCCCACCTTCACACCTGGTGAGTGCTTCACCTTTCTCATTGTCTCTGATCATCCTCCCCTTCCCAGTCACCCTATTGACTTCATTAAGCTGTTAAGGAGTGGGTATATGTGTTCCTGATCAGGTAAAGTATTCCAGATGATGAGTGATGTGCAAAGCGTTCACCTTACACCGATAATAATAGGGTTGGTTAAATTGCCTCTGGCCGCGTGTCTCACTGTCCCTGTACATAGCCATTTACTGGGCAATAACACTACACGTGACTACAGTGAATGATCCCTATTGCGGGATACCGTTACTGTGCCTGCGTAGGGGTGTGGTAGCTATGTCTACATAGCTATACAACAAGGTATACCTGAATCACGCTGACGATCACGACCACATTCTCGCCAGGCTTTCATCATCCCATTGAAGTCGTGGGAAATGATAGAGTAAAGATTAAATTGTCGAATACAAAGCGGTATAGAACAGCGTGGATTTCAGTTCATCAGGCGTCTTTTGTCGACCGACCATGTGTATTGACGGTGGCATGTATTGACAGAACTCGGCTTGAGTGTGGTGCCAGAGACATTCGTGCTTACCTTAGGTCGTCAATAGAATGGCGTCGGGTGTGAAGCAACGTCGGCCTCCTTCAAGGAATGAGCTGTGTGTGACATTGCATTAATGCTGAGCATGAAAAATGCTAAGGTACGCTGTCAGTGGGTTGTTAGCTGTCGGTAGAATGACACAGTGCTGGGTCATGTGGAACGGAGGACGCTCCTCTCGTGAGGCATAGCTTGACTGTCTGTCAAGATAATATCAGCGCGTCTATACCGAGTACTGATGTGGGTAACACTGCGAGAGGCTTGTGCACTGATTATTGTCAATCACGACGGGACCAAGGTGTTCATAGTGCTTAAGCTGACGTTAAGGCTGACACAGGGCTTACACCGTGATTATCCCGTTAGAAACAGTGTCATCACCAAAGATCTGCTGCAATTTGCCTTATTTTGCCAATATAATGATTGCCATCATGCAGATATAATGATTGTCATTGTACTGATATAATGACTGTATTTGTTCCAACATAATGATTGTCATAATACCGATGCTATAGAAGTGACTCTTGGTAGCAAAGTCACTCACTACAGGAATAAATGTGGCTTGTTAATGGGACATAATAATGTCCCACCAGATACTGTTAGGTTTTATTAATAGAGTGAATGCAGGAAACGCCAAATGTACTATGTACATCAAGTCCCGTGGATCTGCTCGTCAACGTGCTTCCTTTCCGGACAACCTGTCGTTGTTGCTGCAAGCCATAGATGGTGACGTCATAGTCGTGTCAATAGCCATACCCAACCAGGAACATTATCATGGAGAGCGAGAGTTCGATGGGTCGGCCATCGTTCTGCCAAGTAGACGTCTACCTGTATGTAACTACTCGATTTAGCCCTGTCTCAGCCGTCTCCCTGCTCCGTTTACTCAGGCTGAAACGTCCAGTCGGACTGTATTTATTTTCTGGCCAGACCCTTTCGTTCACGCTATGTAAGCTCGAAGTAGTTTATCTCGAAGCGGCGCTGAGTCGAGGACAGCTGTGGTTTCCCTGGCCTGTTATTGGAGTACTATTGTTCATCGCCGTTTTTTGTCTTCCTCTCCGGGAAAGTCAGACTGAACTGAGGTGTAAACATCTCGTCGGCTTAATAGCTGTTTGTACCAAGAAAAAAAAAATCTCGCTCCTTACCGTTTTTCCAGACTCCATGTGGGATAAGAAAAATCCACGTAGCTTATATCCTTCCCGTGGAGCAATGGGGCAAGTTTATCACGTATACACGCGGGGAGTGGCTATTGACAGAGCTAATGGTCCATACACGCCGTGAGATGGAGGATTTCGTACAGAGCGTCGCCTGCCCCGCCGCGCGTCGTCTACTCCTGCCGCGCGTTATCGAGCTGGCTGTGGTGCATTGTTGTTTATGGTCGGATTGGCAGCGACAAGCTGCTGTCAGATAAACTGCTTCGTCTTCATCGCCTATCAACAGATTATCGCCAACATACATCATATAAAATCAACAGCAACTATAGTCTTTAACGACTGTTTCTTACAGAATGAGATGCTTTTGTTAGCTGTTGGATAGCCTGATAAATAGCAATCCGACCTCACCGCCATGCCTCGGCTGATCTCGCTCGAGGCCAAGTAGTCTGCTCAACGCTCCTTCAAATGAAGAGCCTCCTGTAGAGGCGCTGTGCATTAACAGCCCCTCATCTACTTTCACTCTAGATTAACTCGATCATCGTCGTGTGTTTTTGTAATATAGGGTTAAAGCTGTGTCGACAACGCCACCAGCACTCGTCTGCATCTCGCGTATGAACTGATCTCCCATCAATCTATACCCCGCTCTCTTTACCAGCACAACCACGCTAACACACCAACACAACCATGCTAACACACCAACACAACCACGCTAACACACCAACACAACCACGCTAACACGCCAACACAACCACGCTAACACACCAACACAACCACGCTAACACATCAACACAACCATGCTAACACACCAACACAACCACGCTAACACACCAACACAACCAAGCTAACACACCGACACAACCACGCTAACACACCAACACAACCACGTCATCGCAACCACGCTCTCACGTCATCACAACCACGCTCTCACGTCATAGCAACCACGCTCTCACGTCATAGAAACCCCACTTACACATCAACGCTCATTGGCTCTGACTTCAACGGTACCATGCTCTCGCATTAAAGCTCGCGCTACCACGCCCACACGCCAACGTTGGGACGCTCTCACACCAAAGCTCGGACGCTCTCACATCAATGCGCTCACATCAATGCGCTCCCAAGGAGTTGGCTACGATCAAAGCAGATATATTGGAAGGGCAGATTGACGACAGACGCTACTTTACGACTTCCAGTCTCGTTGACTACATCACCCTCCCTTGCTTGCATTTAAATGCCTCTCCATATATGAACCTGACATCTGCCAGTGACGTCTGCTCCATCAAGGTATACATGTACAATTAAGGTTGTCGTGTAAAGAACGTTACCGGATGAGTCTAGGTGAACTTCAACGTGAAGCCAGCGTCAGTGTCCACGTATGGTCAGTGCGAGATGTCCGCCTGGTAATGCCTGGACTCGGCAGGACAATCAACGCGTGCATGATCACGTGACAGCGGCCGTTCTCACGTGGGTGAAGCTGATGTCGACGTCATGCGTCCAGAGTGACATGGCTTGCATGACGTCATCACGACGCTAGCGTGACGTGACCATAGCATGTGCCGCATAGTATTCGGCCTTCTAAAGTCATGGCAAAGGAAACGCCGCCTGCGACCGATTTAAATGAATATCACTTCCCGACAAGCAGCAGAAATAAATTAAGGAACGACCCATCAGAATTCCCAGGAAGCTTGTAGCGAGTTAGTCTGATTTCCCTGATGCGTTGACCGCCCATAATGAAGAGGACGCGGCCGACCGCGGTAAGTCGCGTCTACGGCGTTGCCCACAGAGGCCTGACGTACTTGCCGTGTACGTCACTTCTTGTTACCGTCATCTGTCGTTACGTCGTTGCCCGAGAGCGTTGACTGCCATTCCGTCGCTTAGGGTGAGGGTCAGCTGCCGTTACGCCGCTTAGGGTGAGGGTCAGCTGCCGTTACGTCGCTTAGCGCGAGCGTCAGCTGCAGTTACGCTGCTTGGTGTGGCAACGACTGTCATTAAGTCACTTTGGGTGAGCGTCGACTGACTTAACGTCGCTTCAGTTGAACACTGACTGCACGAGCCTACTTATGTAACCGAGCCCTTCTCCACATTTAACCTAACCTTTTTCCGCATTTAACCGAGTCACTCTGCGTATGAATCCGAGCCTCGTTCCGTTTTTAACGGAACCTCTCAACGTATTTAACCGAACTCTCTGCATATTAAACCGAGCCCATCTGCCTATGAAACCGAGCCTCTTGCCGTTTTTAGCAGAGGTCCTCTCTGTATTTTGCCGAGCCCCAGTCCATACAGTGAAGACCCTCGCCACTCATGTATGACGGTGGTTGAGTTTCCCTCATATATGAATTTTTCTACGTTGAAACAATCAATTTATTTGAATCTCCCCGCACGCACACACGCACGCACACGCGCGCACACGCACACCAACCCCAGTGCTCTGTATACTGAGCTGTCTGCGTGCTCCCATGGGCTCGTTCAGGGTAAGCCAGTTTTGTGTACCCTGCCAACCAAGCACACGATCACCAGGGTCCGTACACGCGGTGAGATAGAACACCCTGTCACGTTACGAGGCTCTCTTCACGACGGACCCAAACACTTTTTGTCAGTCTATGGGAACGTGCGTGTAGTTAGTGGCAGTGTGCGTCTATACTTAGCTGCCGTGTGCGTTTTTGTTATCATATTTATGCCAGCAATAAACGCACACCACCCGGATCTCGTGACGAACAACCGGCGTTCCATACCTAAAGAATCTTTATTTTTTGCCATTTTATTTTCAAAAGTGTCAGTTTAGTTTGGCAATAATATGTGTTATTGGGCAATGTACCCTCGCCCCCCACCACGCAGGCGATGTTTATTGTCGTTTCGTAATCGTCCGCTTCGGACCACCTTTTTGACAGGGGGAGGTTTGTTGTTTCCGATAAAACCAGGGAGGTTTATTAACTTGGTTAGTTGGCGACTTGACGTATGTTGACGTTGGCTTAAGATGAGTGCCTCTGACCCTGCCCCCTCACTAACTGCCTGGCTAGCACCCACTGTCATACCTCACGTATATGTTGGTTAATACGGACACGAATTTTAATTCAGCTAATTGTCAGACAGGAGGCGTCAGGTCCAGGGACCCAAAAATAGGGGCTGCTTGGCTCCCGTCTCCAGGTGGCGCCTGTTGGAAGCAGCGACGGGCACCGCTCTATCCGCCGCTCTGGCCTTCAAATATCGACGACAATCAAAGCTTACATTAAAACGCGACGTCGAGGTAGTTGGCGTGGCAATGAAGATACAGAGCGTCTGAACAAAAGGGTTTTACAACGACCAGTCGTCTCGACAAGACAATAGGGTCAATTGCTATTGGCGCCCTGCCCTCCGGCGACAGGGAATCACGCGAGAAAAGTAGCAAACACACGAAAAACCAACAGGAGATATTTCCAATGAATGTTGGAAACGCACCTGGCTTACGGTTAAGCTATACTCGAGTCAAATGTTAGAGAATGTAAATGACTCATAGGCGCGTCTTAATATAAGGGAGGCCTTTATGGAGAGGGGACGTTTACAAGGCGGTATCCTTTTTGTGGGGTGAAGGCCTTGAAGATGAGAGGACCTTCATGAAGAGGATGCATTTACAACGAGGATACATTTATGAAGGGGGTGTCTTATTGAGTGCGAGGCCTTTATTGAGAGGACATCCCTATCAATGTGATTGTTTTTATGGAGAGGAGGCCTTTACAGAGGGATGCATTTATGCAAGAAGTGCCTTTATGGAGAGGGTCCCTTTACAGAGAGGAGGGCTTTATGGACTTTCTGGTGAGGGTCGTGACTTCACACGCACCTCTGCTATGTTTCGCCTCGCCTCGCCTCCTACAGGGCGTTTGTTATAACGAAGTTCCAACTCTGCGCCCCCTACTGGCTGACCACGTCTACTTGTTTATATTCCGCTCGCCTCTTCTTTTCTGGCACCGTCAGTCAAATATTTCCCTTAAAGCCGAGTGAGTTTTGTGTGATAAACCTGCATTAAATCGTTTAATGTCTTGGCCATGGTGGTTTCCCAGAATCCCCCGGCTACTTCCGCTTGTTCACTCAGCATGGTCATTTGCCAATGGCTTCATTCTCATCCCATTTTCTCTCTCTTCCTGAACAAGTCCAATGATGATGGCAGATTAGTGGGCAAATGGTGCCTGTGATATTCCCCCAATTGACATGCGCTCGTTTCACCCCGTCGTCCGCGTGTGTCGCTGGCCGCTCAGGCGAGTTTTCATGTAATGGATATCTTTGCATTGCGCTGCTGAAGCTGTGCCTCCTATAACGCAGTGCATCATTACTCGTGATGCGTCTGATTCTATGGCTTTATGACAACCAGCTAAGCTGTTCACTTCCCGAGCAGGCCTTCCCATGCACTGCAAGCGAGTTGCTGAGGCTGAGCAGATGTTTGGGATGAAATGGGATGCTGGAGAGCCTTCATCCATCACAGCAACCGTCTCTCTGTATGTATACGCCGATGAATGCGAGATGTGGAGAAGCCGCCCTGATGTCATGAGGCTTATTTTGTCGAGGCTTGCCTTACCCAGCGGCTATAACTAACCGGGAACCCTCACCGGGTGAAGGGAACACAGCGAGGAGAGGCGTTCTGACGACTGTCGACAAAACTTAACCTCAAACGGAGCATCTGCTCCAAGGTCAAGGTTTTTAATACATGGGACATAGGGAATGCCGTGACAAGGGACTATGGAGATGGTGAGGGCAGGTTGTCACCACGGTATGGACACGAGAGGGGAATCCCCTGGGGATGTCCAACTCTGCGTCAACTGCCAAGGCGCCGGGATGATCCGGCGACAGGTACAGCGTAAAAGACACCTGCTTTTGATTGGCGTCATTTTATGTCATCATCATGGTCAGCAACAGCAGCCGTTCCATCTTCGTCAAAGCTCTCTCGTCCCACGGAATCATTCATCCCACATCGCACTAAGTGGATGTATGTGTACACATCCCTCCGTGACGCGGGCTATTGTTGTGGTGAGAGAAGGAGAGTGACTGATTGAGTGATGGCGAACCAGTCACATTGACCGTCTTTATCAGCTCAACCTGAAGTCTACGCTAATCCATGGTCCATTGCCGGATTTCCATTTCCCTGTTGGTCCCCTTAATAATGAATGACTAGACTCGACCTACTTCCGCCCCGCGTTGCATGCTGGTACACATACCTTCCGCAAGACTGCCTCAGACGCCGCTCTCGCCGTCGCTCCGGGGACGCGCTTTCTTCTCGGGGTATTCGCGGGGCTTATCCCATTAGTTTAATGTATGTTTGTCATTGGCTACTGAGTATCATCCAGTTGATGTGAAGGGAAGCCAGTCTGGTACCCGGTGAGGGAGCTATTGTTACTTGAAGCACACCCATGCGTGTCCAATAAATATATGCTCCCGCAGATAATATCTTCCGCCTCGTATTTCTTTCTTAATTAACCTGTGACCCAAGTGTCCCCTCACCGGCATGCTCTGTATGCATCCACTGAACCTCATTCCAGGCAGACATGGGCCGTTTACTCATCAGAGTTCGCCAAATAAGATTTCCCACTGGTGGCATCCGTTTGCGCATGCTACTGCTCGCCTGCTGCGCTGGGAAGGGAGGTCAATTGGAAACGAGGTCCCATCTGCAGGCAGCCTGTGAACGGGGACGAAAGGTAGCTGACCTTGACCTTTTCTATCTAGCCCTCGCTCCGTTAACTAGGGCTACACACACGCCGCTGTATGGGCAACTCTGACATGGATATATTGGTTAGCAACAGGAATTTAATCAAGACTTGTTTGTGTTTGTTTGGGTGCGGCTGGTAGCATCAAGCCCGCTTGTTGAGCTCATTACAGCGTCTTGATTGTCTTGTCTGAAGTGACCTATGATCCCTATGTCATGTTCTCTTCCTCTCGCATCGATCATGTTACATCTTGCCTCGCCCAGATTCCATCACTGTGATAACATTACCTAACCGAGCTTATTTCAAACCGTTTTTGTTGTGTCATAATTGATCGTGAGCCTACGATCGAACGTTCTGTTTGAATTCGATCTCGTTTTGAGCTTATCGGCCTCGTTTCTGTTACTTCATGACCCGTGAAGCTTTGCTTTTCTTGTTCACAAGTTAGACACAGACAAAAACGTTTACTTGGCTTCGCGTAACCGAGCTGCTTCCGCGATGTGGTTTCACAATATGCCATGTTGGTCGTTGTGGTACTTCCTTGTAAGTCTAGGATATGACACCAAGCTGTCGAAAGCCAACACTATCTCCTATCCCCTGCTTGGAGAAATGACAACTTGCTCGCTCCACTAGCCAGCTGATGTATGGCACCCCCGAGCTGATAGGTCCGGGTGGTGGGGCTAGGGTTTATGGTAGACTTGGGTATAACTTTTGTGGCAAGTTTCCAGCGAGGACAGGTCTTTGTGCAATCACTCAGCCTTATGAGGACGCCGTGCATGTCATAAACGACAGAACTCACTATTACCTCATATTAGCTACGCCCATAAAGTATTGGTCTATAATAACCTCTGGGGAATTATTTACCGGTTATCGGGTTCCTCGTTGGTAACAGCCTATTGAGACGTTGTCCCTTGCCCCCCTCTACCCCCACCCCCGCCTCACCCCGCGCGCCACCTAACACCGAAACACCATATATCTGTTATCAGTTCGACTCCATCCATGCCTCAGGGGGATCTCCGGGGCCCGCCGTGCACCTCCCTGGGCCCTACTATCTTGTCTGTGATGGAGTCCGTTCTGAAGCAGCGTTAGGTCATTAAGAACATTCCATCTGCTTGTCTGGCGATATCATATGAGGGTAAAAGGTCAGTAGGGTCAGGGGGGTCAATGCGAGAAACCTTGAACCGAAATATCCATCGCTATGACCTATATCTGTTGGAAAATAATCTCTGTAAGTTGTTGTGGGTTCATGAGTTAAGATTTGAACTATTAATAATATTGTAGACGCTATTGTGGACTACATTTGTATGCTGGGTTAGATGTTGTCCAATATTGTGCCTAACCAATCCCTCCAGTTGACGTCAACTAAACCCCTGACCTCGTGGACCTGGTCCAGTTAACGTCACCGAGCGCGTCCCGTTGACGTCATTGAAGGGCCTAATCTCACCCATACCCTCAAGTTAACGTCCTTACCCCGCCAATCCCCTTCAGTCAGCGTCAATTAGACCCCACCCCAACGTATTAACGCATGTGTTTTATGACGAGACACTGACTCTGATAGCAACGTCTCCGACCACCCGTCATGGGACGACGATGGTGCTGACACCTGGCGGACGTTGGTAATACTTCCGTAATGTTTCCGGTTGACTGTAAATCGTCCTGCGTCTGTTACTCGTGCCTGTCTGTTAGACTTTCCCGTGCTTACAAGCCTTCATCTAATTCTTCTCATTGATTCTTACAACTCGTGATTCTTACAACTCGTGATTCTGTCTTTGTTATCATTATTTGCCTGCCAACGATGATAAACGGACCACGAGAAATGAGAATCGTGATAGAGAATTTCGAAACGTCGCGAACGTCTGGTGTCATAGAGGATCACGCAAGGTCATGCAGTGTCATACAACTTAACAAGGTCATGCTGGCCATGCGAGATCAACCCTGCCGACTTTTTAGTTTGAAATAACAATATCACCTGAGCAGGTACTACTTAAGGAACTCGTCTGTTTCTGCATGGTCACACCAAACAGAGTCACATATAGGACGATATATTTCCACAACAAACTCGACCACCTCCTGCAGACTGTTGCTATCACACCCTGCCTTCAAATTCCACCGAGTGCGTCTTCCGTGTCAACGCATCCATTAAGGCCCCCTCTTTATATGAATTTGATGAATTGCGGGTCATGTGATCGGTAAAATCCAGGTCCCAGGTTTACACCCAACGAACCCGCGGTTATCTTTTATTAATTGCAATGAAAGCATTGCTGGTTTTGCTTTTCGTGTCTGCTCCTCTGGCCTACGGGGACCTCATGGTGTCGCCGTCACCCAACGTGTAGCCGCCACACGTCAAACGAGACGGTCATCTGGCGCGGAATGACGGAGCCGGGTGGGGAGGAACACGACCTCAGGAGAGTGTCTGTAGGATGTGTCGGTAATACATGCGGTGTAGTGGGGGGGGGGTATGGGAATGGGGGGGGGGGGGGGGGGGGAGGAGTTCTGATTCTGATTGATTGATTGATTGATAGGTTCCATTATGCTATCGGCGGGATGAGTTCTCATGAGTGTGAAGGCTGAGAAGGTGTGTGTTGGGGTGGGGGGGGGGAGGGGATTAACAACTGTTTTGTGCGTACATTGTTGTACATTATACAGGAAAATCATATGTGAGCGGAATCACTTCCACATTCATCTCCTCCTCCATCTCCATGCCGACCCGCTACCTGTCTCCTCCTCCGTCTCCATGCCGACCCGCTACCTGTCTCCTCCTCTGTCTCCTGTCGACCCGCTACCTGCCGATGCCGACCCGCTACCTGTCTCCTCCTCTGTCTCCATGCCGACCCGCTACCTGTCTCCTCCTCCGTCTCCATGCCGACCCGCTACCTGTCTCCTCCTCTGTCTCCATGCCGACCCGCTACCTGTCTCCTCCTCCGTCTCCACGCCGACCCGCTACCTGTCTCCTCCTCCGTCTCCATGCTGACCCGGCTCCTCATCCTCTACAGCCTGTTATCAGAGCCAGTTTCCGCCGTCGGTCCTGACTTTCAAGACGCGTCTGTGTTTATTAAATATCCTCACAACTTCCCCGAATTCGCGTCGTTATTTGTAAATACCTGGTCTGGTTCCCCAAAGCCGACCTCTCGCTCGGCCGCTGATGAATGAATAATCTAAACGTTTAAGCGTGTGATCTTGCCGTGATTCGTGAAAGCTCATCAACAGCAGGGGTGGCTGTGACGTGCACGTGTGGCTGTAACGTGCACGTGTGGCTGTGACGTGCACGTGTGGCCTTGACCGAGCCTCATGTCGTCTCCCTTCTCACTCGCAGCCCTCGTCGAGTAGGTAACACCTCCCGCGACCTTCGCAAAACACCTGCCCAAATTGGTGTGAAGCATGCGCTGAACTCCAACCAGGAAGCATCGTAATCAGCTGATCGTAATGCTTCCGTGGAATCCTGACATCCCACGTCGACGCTGTTTGGGGATCACTGACTCGGGCTGAGACACGGACGCTATATGGTGTGTGTGTGGTGTGTGTGTGTGTGTGTGTGTGTGTGTGTGTGTGTGTGTGTGTGTGTGTGTGTGTGTGTGTGTGTGTGTGTGTGTGTGTGTGTGTGTGTGTGTGTGTGTGTGTGTGTGTGTGTGTGTGTGTGTGTGTGTGTGTGTGTGTGTGTGTGTGTGTTGGGGGGGGGGGGGGTGGTTGGGGGCAGACATTGAGTGGGGAACGCGCTGATGACGTCGTATTCATGACGTAATCCATGGGGGTGTTTAGAATACACATAGTTTAATACATGTTCTGTAATTTAGAAATGCCGACCTCGTCTGAAGTTCAATTGAGAATTAGCCTTTTTCTCTCTATTAATTAATTTTGTCACCAAGGGGCGATTACTCTCGTTGTAGGAACCTTTCCCACGAGAACCCTCCCCCCCCCCTAATGTCAGCTAGCTGACTGCTACATAGGAACGGAACTTTCTCACTCATTGCGTGTGCCTTTTTTGACGATTTCACCAGACGACTAACACAGACAACAAATTCTCAATAAGCAACGTAAACTTCTCGCCTTCCTTGGCTCCCTATACCCCGGCGTCTTCACATACTGTTTTTGGCTCAATAGCTCTATCTGCGTGAGCCGCTTCCTCCTCCCCTCCACCACTCTATTCTCTGATTGTATTTATTGACACACCACCATCTGGCTACAATTGGTTGCAATTCTTTCTCTCAGTGTGCCACGTTGGTTCATATTTTCCCAGCTACTCGCCAGTGTGTTTATAGGACGCAGAGAAGATTACAATGTCATGTGGGTCCCTTTATGTTCCTTCCATATCGCGTCCAACTCACTCCGTCTATCTCTATATCAGCTTTACGATATGCTAGTGTCATCGCCTGTAGCCTGGCAACCATTCATTTTCTCTCATACCCTGTCTGGAACGTCGAAAAAGGCAGACGAATTATTCCCCAGCCGACTCTAAGCGCAATTGCTGTAGCGTTCACAGCAACTATAGCAACCCAAGGTCATTTGCCGCGTGACCTTTGGATACATGACCCGGTTGTAATTTTACCCTGCGCATCGTTCGCCTGAGAGACGTAGCATTCACGTAGGATGCTACGGGCCAAAAAACGTTTGCTTTGTTGTCATTTTCCTCCCGAGCAGCCATCAATACACGCTCGTCCACTTCACAGGTCACTGGGACGATGCATGTTGGATCATCACCGTAGTTTTTGTTACCACCTTAACAGAGCGCTTATCAGCGGTGATTTGTCACCAGGTTTGTTATGTAAATATACCGCCATATTTGGCGGGTAAAACTAGAGCTAGCTTGGAACTGCCGCGCGCGTTTTCTCATCACCGATCTGGGTAGCTTTAATTTCCCCGGAGTCGACCTGATTCGTCCACGTACAAATCAATCCATGCTTTCGCGGCAGCGGAAATTGACTTAGGTCCACATATTGAGCCAGGCTTTAGCGAAGAGGAAGTGCCTCGGTCAGTTGACACAATTCGTTTACAATAGGACTTCATTCTTCTCGTTCATGTGCTCAGACTTGTATCAACGGGTTGTTGAATTATTTTCCCCTCTCAATACTCCCTGGCGAACGAAACCATTCTCTCAAGGGGCACTAAAACACTGATGCAATCTGGCTCAAAATGGTTCCTCTTGGTTCGAGAAATAATCCAGATGAATATTTTCACAACTGATCACCATTTTGACATAATTAGTGATTAAATTTCAACATTTACAGAGTGGTCGCAGCCATGACAGTTTTAGTCACGTCACGTTATACAAGGTGTATTGTTGATCAACTAAGCTTCACTGTTCATCATTTTATGGGATATGTTTGATAAGCGGTCATCATTTGCAACCATGTGTACAATTACGAGAATGTTGACATTCGTAGTCTCATGGACAGCCCACCAGGCGGTGGCTCTGTCAGGGACAGCTCACCTTGCGGTGGTTGTGTCCCGGACAGCCCACCAGGCGGTGGTTGTGTCCGGGACAGCCCACCTGGCGGTGGTTATGTCCGGGATAGCCCACCAGGCTGTGGTTATGTCCGCGACAGCCCACCAGGTGGTGGTTATGTCCGGGACACCCCACCAGGCGGTAGTTATGTCCGGGACAGCCCACCAAGCGAATGTTGCGTCGTGGACAGCCCACAAACCCTCACCAACCGTTAACACTCTTTTTACGACTTAGCGGGTCAGCTGTTTAGTCTTGCCTCAAATGAATCCTAATTTCTCCTGGGACATTTTTCTTACATTGAACTGCATGCGCTGCATGCAATCGACACGGCGCTGTCAATGTTCCATGTAACAATCGTAGGGCTAAGACTGTCATTCATACCCTGTGCTTTGGTTCGCGCCCCCTGCGGCCCCGGGGTAGAATATGCCCACTGAATCCTTCTGCATGTCGTAAGTAGCGACTCGTAGTAAACCTGACCGTGGGTTGCGACTCGTGTCGATGGACACTGGGATCCTGGTGGTTGAGTGGAGAGGTCTTTGCGAGGGCTATATCTGCAACACACTACGTAGGTTCGTATTCCAAAAAGCTGGAATGACACGATCCAATCAATGGGCTAGTGGTGACATTCCTAAAGATAATAGTTTTCATTTTTATCTTTTTCATCATCATTCACGTCTATCTTCTCCCCCACCCCTTTCATCCAAGATGGCGGCTGGTCAGTGAAATCCATCTTATCTGTGTATATTCATCCCTGCTTTCGAGTCCCGTATAACACTAGTGTTGGTGTGCCGTTTAACCCTATACTTTCCTTACCTTAACATTGTTTCCTTGCAGTTGCCAGCCATCTTGTCTCTACCCAACCTCCGACTCCACCCATGGTAAGACAAGTGCGTCTTACGTCTCATCTCGGATGTAGCTCCATGAGGATTGTCGGCCCTCTCATCTCCACGAGTGGCCCTTTAATCATTGGCTCACGACCATTGCTTTCATCCACCTTTCATCCCTAGTTGGCATTGCCAGGGTTGCTTGTGTTTACATGCTCCGGGCTATGATAAGGGAGCATTCCGGGCGATGTTCGACCTCTCCCCCGCAGCCCCCTCCAACCACCATCCCAAGTGGCTCTCAGACATGGCAGAGATGGTTGATTTAGTTGGGCTATGATACCGGGTGGATACTGGAGTCTTGGTGAAGTACTGGGGTGAAGTGGTCGTGCTGATGCTGCGCTGATCCCAGTACTCTATGTCTGGATGAGAGTGTACTTAGTGTTGTATGGATTCCCTCAGTATACAACATAATAAGCAGCTGTCTTGGTGTGAGGCTTGCTCAAATAGGTCGAAGGTCACTCATTAATGGTGTGCTATCTCTCATAATTATCTCCGAACGCGCCACACCCGTATACACGTTCTCCCGCTTTAGGGCTGCTATGTGATGACGTCATAACCCATCCGACCCCTCGCTGCGCCAGACTGAACCTAGGTGGGACCTATTGCATTACTTGTTGAGCAAGCGACCCTTGACGACCGGTGTCTGGTTTTCGGTTATTGTTCAAGCTGATGAATAATCCATAAGTTATATTCAAAGTCTTTCTATAAATAATCATGTTAATTTGAAATTCCTCCAATTCGTGGTCACCGGGATATATAGGCTCTGTTGGCGACCATTGATAGTGATGTGGCGTCACTGTCTGTAGCCCTGTAGACAGCGACTTGTAGCCTTGTAGACAGCGCCTTGTAGCCCTGTAGACAGCGCCTTGTAGCCCTGCGCGGATGTATCATTTCATTAAAACGTCCTGAATCGTCACGTGCTTCAAATGTGGGCACATTTGTGAGATCAGTTCGACAATGCACCACTGGATATAGCATCTAGAAAATTTTGTGTATCGCTCCAAAAGCTTAATCCCGATCGATGCGGTTCTTTAAACAATGTCATCCATTTATCGATTTCCGAAAAATCGTGACGCAATGACCACCATTTTGGTAAATATGAGGTCACATGGTATTTGTTTGCTCTCCGTTCGCTAGGTGCTCATGTTTAGTCTTTACTAACAAAGGCATTCGTGCGACCAGGCTGTGTCCCCAGACTCCAAGTTGAACGCCAGCCATGCATTTCGAATTTCGATCTGTCATTATAAAAATGGCCCGGACGCTCAGCTACAGCCTCGTTGTAAAGGTAAACATGTGCTCATTAATGATGTCATTATGATCGCAATTGTAATGGTAGTCCATGTCAGCTGAATACATCACTTGTGAATCGTTCATTTACCATCAAAACATGCGATGAAACCAAATAACTTCCCAGGTTTTACACGTTCAAAGTTTTGATTTGAATTGTGGATTGTTTGCATTGCGTTGGATTCAGTCGTCTACATAGACTTCCTGTAGGGCTAAGCCCTTTGTATTGTGTAGACCGAGCCACTTGTATTATGTAGACAGAACCCCTTGCATCTTATAGACAGAGCCCCTTGTATTATGTAGACAGAACCCCTTGCATCTTATAGACAGAGCCCCTTGTATTATGTAGACAGAACCCCTTGCATCTTATAGACAGAGCCCCTTGTATTATGTAGACAGAACCCTTGCATCTTATAGACAGAGCCCCTTGTATTATGTAGACAGAACTCCTTGCATCTTATAGACAGAGCTCCTTGTATTATGTAGACAGAGCCCCTTGCATCTTATAGACAGAGCCCTTTGTATTATGTAGACAGAGCCCCTTGCATCTTATAGACAGAGCTCCTTGTATTATGTAGACAGAGCCCCTTGCATCTTATAGACAGAGCCCCT
Organism: Urechis unicinctus; assembly: GCA_034190875.2. Taxonomy (NCBI): domain Eukaryota; kingdom Metazoa; phylum Annelida; class Polychaeta; order Xenopneusta; family Urechidae; genus Urechis; species Urechis unicinctus. Next base: position 26,528,860 of record CM067354.1, on the reverse strand, counting down.
TGTATTATGTAGACAGAACCCCTTGCATCTTATAGACAGAGCTCCTTGTATTACGTAGACAGAGCCCCTTGCATATTATAGACAGAGCCCCTTGTATTATGTAGACAGAGCCCCTTGCATCTTTTAAACAGAGCCCCTTGCACCATTGCCGCCAGTCCCCAGCCACGGCCCGAGCCGCCGGTCTCCACCACCTCCAAGTCTTACCCTGTTGATGTATCCTTGAGATGCTGGCGTTTCAAGCAGACTTTATGTTTAGATGAATACTTGCTATTGCGAATCCAATTATTGCCACATGACACATATGGTAATAGCAAGTCCTTATATTATATGTTTTACGTCATTAGCCGTCCTGACGCCATTAACCGTCCCGACGTCATTGGCCGTCCTGACGCCATTAGCCGTCCCGACGTCATTAGCCGTCCTGACCTACTAGCCATCCTGTCGCTACTAGCCGCTCAGACGTCATTAGCCGTCCTGACGCTACTAGCCATCCTGTCGCTACTTGCCATCCTGACGCTACTAGCCATCCTGTCGCTACTAGCCGTCCAGACGTCATTAGCCGTCCTGACGCTACTAGCCATCCTGTCGCTACTAGCCATCCTGTCGCTACTTACCGTCCTGACGCTACTAGCCATCCTGTCGCTACTTACCGTCCTGACGCTACTAGCCATCCTGTCGCTACTTGCTGTCCTGACGCTACTAGCCGCCCAGACGTCATTAGCCGTCCTGACGCTACTAGCCATCCTGTCGCTACTAGCCGCCCAGACGTCATTAGCCGTCCTGACGCTACTAGCCATCCTGTCGCTACTAGCCGCACTGACGTCATTAGCCGCACTGACGCTACTAGCCATCCAGTCGCTACTAGTCGTCCAGACGTATAAACCAAGTGGGGAGCCAGTCTGTGCTTTGTGGTCAGCTGTTGATGAAGTAGATGTTAAACAGACCATGAATCATTGAATGCCGTCAGTACCCGTAGCCCTCACATAGGTTACACCACTACATCGGTGCGTTATATTGTATATTATAGCACCGTAATGAAGAATTACACCATTATATATATAACGTAAATGTACATTACTCGTCAACTGCTTACCGCATCGTGTCATGCCATTCAATACGCTATTGTGTGTTGATCAAAGGCAAATAGAACCTGAATGATCAAATGCCATCGTACATCTGCCATTGTATTTAGTTGTGATCATGAAATCTATTCCCGTTACACATGACGCTTTATTCATCGCCCCATCACGTTCGCTGCTGCTATGCCTCACGCTGCCTGGTGTTCTGATGCAGCCCATATCTCGCAGCATACCCCGGGGTATTCCCTGATCGAGCCGACAAATCGCTGATTTGAGTAAAGCAATAGGATGCTCCTTTAGTCGCATTACCAATTGAGATGCGGTTAGTGGAGCAAGGAAGCTGGGTAAGTCGCTTAGCGCTGCAACTAGGCGTTTCGCGGAGGAGATGATGGCCTGATGAACGGTGTTATATCCAATCACGACCCACGTGCATCGACCATTTACGTTTACTCCTTCCAGGTGCACGCATGCGCCTGGGTACGTTGATGACGTCACTGGTTTGTCTGTCTGTGGTAATGACCGTCGCGTCGCCTGCGTCCATGGCTACTCCAATCTGCCACCAGATTGCGGTGGAAGTTTCTCTCTGTCTTGAGGTACAAAATATTTATTTCCGTCCTCCAGTTTCGTGCCTCAAACTCCGACGGCCTCACATATCACCCTCACCACGATACCACACTCGTGTTCAGCCACACAATATGAGAGGAGGTGAGGAGTCGGGTACATGCCGGCCGATGAGGACTTAGTAACGATGTCACTGTCTTGGCATTTTAATCTATAACTATTCCCCTCTTACCGGATGAAATGGGCATGGGAATACAGTGACCGGGAAGGATGCCCAAATAAGGTAGCCGTTAAACTACGGGAACATCCGCTATGACCGGATGTGACTGACATTCAAACACACATAAAACAATTACATAGACGACCAGTCAAAATGGAACGCAACATAATTTGACTCTCCTGATGGCGGCCGCGTTATACCTCGGCATGTGTACTTGTTTCCTGGGTTTACGGGCGGCCCAGCATCACATCAGCCGCTGTATCTCTCAGGAGGCTGGCTGGTGGTCGACTCTATCTCGTTGTATCGTGACGTGTCACCTGCCGCTTGATGAAGCATCTGTCTCTTCTAGACGTTAAGGCTCGGACTCGTACCAATGGTTGTCTTCCTCCTGGACACCAATTATAGTCTGCTCTTGTGAAATATTCATCTGTGATTGCAACAATAGCACTTGAAGAAGAAGACGCTGTTTGCTACCTAGAACCCCTCCCCAGTATGACGAGCCTCGTCTTCCATTTCGTCTTAATAGACACCCGTGCTGTGAACAGACCACAGTATCTCACCGCCAAACATAAAGCAAGGTCGGGTTTGATGGGATTGCTTGAATATTGAATGATGTGCCGCGATCGTCGACTGTCTGTGCGCTGCGCCATCGCGTGACGCCAGGGTTGTCTTGAGTTCTTAAGGAGATTACCTGATGCTTCGGTCTGATTGCATTTTTGATTGTTTGCCATATACACGCACAGATGGGCAATGTTGCACATACATGTTCTTTAGCGACGGAGACGCACGCCCGGAGACGCACGCGCAGAGACGCCCCGACACGTATAGAGACAAAAACACACGGGCAATCACGCACAGGCGAACATCTACAAATACTGGCTTCCTATTAGGTCCTATTTGTAGACTACGTGTAGCTATTGGCCTGGTCACTTTGGCTGAGACTATCGCCTTTGTATACAGGAGAGTGCAGGGGAATGTGAATGGCTGCATGCTTGTCAGTCAGTATACAGTGATCTGACGAATTCATGAGGCTGCATCCATCAGCATGAGTGCCTGTGTGGCAGTGTGTTTGTACACTTGTCCCTGTGCGTACAGGTGTGTGGTGGTATTCAGACTGGCTTCAGGTAGGCCTACCATTAAGGGAGCCGTTATAGATCAGTCACTGTTCCCGGCTAATTTACAAACATGTGAAGTAGGTTAAGTCGCTGCGCGTGGGCCATGCTTCCAGGGTAGCTGCTTAGAAGACGCGCGTTGTTTCGCAGCGGTGTTTTGCCAGCTCAGCAGCGAGGTATATAATGACAGATGTATAACGTTCAGCAACAACACGCTGGCCAGCTGGCAAGACAACTTATTGCATTGCGTTATCATTGTAACCATTCTCTATCACCTGTAAGCTCTACCTGGGCTGGAGTTAATCAAGCATGGGTGATGATGTTTAGAACTGACGCCACATCATCAGGCAAAATATTGCTGACTCAGCTATCTGCAGGATGTTTGCTGATGTCATGTATAGTCGACCCTGGTATACTATTTCTGTGCTTAGCATCTGTATGCTACACATGTATGCTACCCCTATATGTCACACCTTTGGGGTATACCTGGGTGTTGCAACTGTGTGTTACACCTGTATGCTACATCTGTGGGGTGCACTTGGGTGTGCCACCTGTATGCTACACAGGTGTACTATACCTAAAGGTAAGTTTTTTGTAACATCTTGCCACAACTGTTTATTACACCTGTATGCTACACCTGTGCGTTACACCTGTGCATTACACCTGTATGCCACACCTGGTGTGAAGATGTAGGCGGTAACCGTCTTGGCCTTTGTTCACGCGGGTTGTTTGTGCTTCTCATGCCAACAATATGATGTGCAACTGCCAAACAGCGCTAATGGAGCATTGAGGGGAATGAGAGCCGGGGATAATGGAGCATTGAGGGGAATGAGAGCCGGGGATAATGGAGCATTGAGGGGAATGAGAGCCGGGGATAATGGAGCATTGAGGGGAATGAGAGCCGGGGATAATGGAGCATTGAGGGGAATGAGAGCCGGGGATAATGGAGCATTGAGGGGAATGAGAGCCGGGGATAATGGAGCATTGAGGGGAATGAGAGCCGGGGATAATGGAGCATTGAGCCTCCACCGGGTAATATGATCATTGTGCATCAAGATCAGAAGCCCTATGTTACACATGTCACGATGATACTCACTCTGAAGCCCTGTTTAACCCCACATAGCCAGTTACCTGTGACGTTTGTGGATGTCATTGTCTTTTTAAAGTTACAATAATTGCGATATTGTATTCTTAATCGAGAATGGGCTCCATTATAAATATTGAACATCGTCTCGGATTGGTCGACGGTGTAATGACTCACGGTGAAGGGGCTGCAATCAATCCCACGACCAAAAAGTCTCTTCGATTTGGCTTCAACTGGCGTCCGTGCATGATGTGTGATGTTGGCAGATGGGCGCCATGGCGACAGTTGTCATGCGATGACGTATTGCTCCCTGTGTCGCCGGATATGTTGCCAGCCATTTTTACTCGTTTGTCGAGTTTGCCATTTTTTGTCCTCGTTTGTTGATGTTTTATCCACGTCTAAGTGATAGAGATGTTTCCATTCAAAGTAAATGAAACGTGATATTCTAGTTTCATGCAATACCGATGAAGTGTTGTGTGAGGATGGTGACACTAGCAAACGATCACCCTCAAGAACAAGGAGCAGAGATCGGTGTTGTTGTGAAGAGGCGCGATGGTGCAAAACTGTCCCACGCGGGGTGGGTACGAGGGTGGGGGGTTGGGGTCTGCGTAACGCAGGTGACATCGGCTGAACGAGCTAGTTTATCATAACAAGAAATAATTGTGCATATATTTTATCGGGAGTCGCTCGTGACGTTTACATGCATCTAGAGACCCGTATGTACGCTTAAATGCTCACAGCTGCACCCATCCCAGATTCATTCTGCCTCGGATAACATCGACCCTTTTTTACAGTTTATTTTTTCAATGGTATATCTGTGCCTCCCTTTCTCTCCCCAAACAAGAGCTCAGGTGCCATTGGCTTATTGCCTCGCAATATTGGGCTTCCTATAGGGCCAATTTGGACGGGAGGGTGTATCAGGGATCAAGAACCGCGTTCCCTAGTTCCGTGTCGCGGCATTGAGTGCAATCTGGCTTGATGAAGTTGGCGGTGGTTTTCCCTTCTTAATGGGGCGCTTTATTGAGGGAAGTAGGCTCTGTGAGTTTAGATAGCTGTGCGGTTTTTACAAAAAGCTTCGGCCCATTTAGTGGGAGATATAGTGAGGCCGAGTGGGCAGATGAATTGCCATGTATAGGGGCGTCCCCGGCGATGTCTGATTGTTCATTTCCAAATTGCTTCCCTTACAAATGAGAACGAGACAAGTGTTCTAAGACGCCACGTTAGCATGACGAGAAAGCTGCCTCGACGAGAACCCTTCTGAACGCTCCAGGCGATGCTACAACTGATTAAACCTGAGAATGGCTTGATGGTGGTGATTTATGTTAGCAATATTGGCCCGTTCAGGTCCGATTGCATGCTTAACGTTGATTGGCGAAAAACTGTGTTGTTAACGCTGATTGAATTATGATTGTTGTTGTGTTGATGGGGCTGATTGACCTGTGGTTGTATTGTGGATGCTGATTGGCTAGTAGTTGCATTGTGGGTGCTGATTGGCTGGTGGTTGTAGTAATGCCGCTGATTGACTTTGTGGTTGTACTGTGGGTGTTCATTAAACTGTGCTTGTATTCACTGTTGCAGTATGCAGGAAGTTCACCAATGGCACTCTGTATTACCGCTACCTATTGCTCCATGGAGAGGACCTCTACGTGGGAGCCATGTGAGCAGCACTCAGTCTCCTCACGCGGCCTCGCTGCCTTCATGTACGAGCTATGTAAACCACTCCTTCTTTGTCCCACTCGTCCATCTCACCTCTCTTCTATTTGTTTCAGGGATCACATCTTCCGTTTGAAGGCCAGCAACATCAACCAGGTGCGTATCACTGTCAGTGTTGCAATACTTGTGTTCAATACTGCTGGTCCCCGCACAATTATTGTTCTCCTCCATCTCTACAAAGATAGCCTGGTCCCCCTCCGTCTGTGTAGAGATGGCCTGGTCCCCCTCCGTCTGTGTAGAGATCGCCTGGCCCCCTTCCGTCTCTGTAGAGATCGCCTGGCTCCCATCCGTCTCTGTAGAGATCGCCTGGTCCCCTTCCGTCTCTGTACAAATCGCCGGGCCCCCTTCCGTCTCTGTAGAGTTCTCCTGGTCCCCCTCCGTCTCTGCACAGATCGCCTGGTCTCCCTCCGTCCCAGCAGCGATCGCCTGGTCCCCCTCCGTCTCTGTACAGATCGCCTGGTCCCCAGATCGCCTGGTCCCCCTCCGTCTCTGTACAGATCGCCTGGCTCCCTTCCGTCCCAGTACAGATCGCCTGGTCCCCCATCCGTCTCTGTAGAGATCGCCTGGCTACCCTCCGTTTGTGTAGAGATCGCCTGGCCCCCTTCCGTCTCTGTAGAGTTCTCCTGGTCCCCCTCCGTCTCTGCACAGATCGCCTGGCTACCCTCCGTTTGTGTAGAGATCGCCTGGTCCCCCTCCGTCTCTGTACAGATCGCCTGGTCTCCCTCCGTCTCTGTAGAGATCGCCTGGCTCCCCTCCGTCTCTGTAGAGATCGCCTCCCCCCCCCCCCTCCGTCTCTGTAGAGATCGCCTGGTCTCCCTCCGTCTCTGTAGAGATCGCCTGGCTCCCCTCCGTCTCTGTAGAGATCGCCTGCCCCCCCCCCCCCCCCGTCTCTGTAGAGTTCGCCTGGTCTCCCTCCGTCTCTGTAGAGATCGCCTGGTCACCCTCCGTCTCTGTAGAGATCGCCTGGTCCCCCTCCGTCTCTGAAGAGATCGCCTGGTCTCCTTCCGTCTCTGTAGAGATCGCCTGGTCCCCCTCCTTCCCAGTAGATAGAGATCGACTTTCCCCGCTCCGTCTCTGTGGTATTTAAAAAGCGTAATGACCAGTGGTTTCCATGGTTTCATGAAATTAAAAGGCTGAATTGATTGGTATTGACTACTGAGTTTTAACGATGATTGTGGCGTGAACGTGTTGACGGTGCGCGGGATAAGCGTCGTTTGCCATGGATGCTAATTGGTCGTCAGAACTGCGTATTAGTCGGGATTCTCAATATTCATGCATGCCACGCATACCTCGACCAGAACGATGCCAGTTCAAGATAATCTCCCTTCAGTGAGGAGTGAGACCACACGCGCGCTGGTCATCGCCTGCTAGCCACCTGTCTCCTACCTGTAATTAACAGTGGGTCACCTGCCTCTGTTCTAATGATTTTTAATGAGGTTGACGTCACACTAATTGCATCTAATTCGACCAGCAATCTGAATCCCACATTTAAACTTTGAGGCTAAGACGTTAACATGCGACCTGGTTACGTCATTAGTTCTGACATCCATTGATTTACATTATCAGCTCAAACCTGTTACACCTGGCATGACAGGTAATTGCTCGCCCAGGACAATTTCCTCCATTCTCTCTCTCTTACAACAATTCTACGAACATTCCTGAATGCTGTGTCCTTTGACGACCAACAAAGCTGTTATTGTATATACTGTGGCTGAGGGTATAATTCCAATGCCGTTCGCCAGGTGGTAGCAGTGATTAACTGCGGCCTGAGGTCCGCCAATGGCCAGGATAATGTATCCACTCCTTCAATGAGGAGCTCTTATATTACACATTAGCAGGATATATATGCCATAAAAAGCGAGCTCCAGTGCTGGCCGATTTATCACCATCTCAGCTAACTGGATCTGTCCACGTAGCTCTCGGGACATCCGGGCCTAAATGAGTTAGACCCAATCACCGCCTGACGTGGTTACGGAGGATGCGGCTGGCTGAACATCCCTGTCAAACGTCTACTTGATGACATCACTTCCGGGCCGCCAGTGCTAGTTAATGTATGATACACCTATAAATACCATCCCGATGCAGATGACGGATTTTCGAGCTCTTTGACAATGGTGATTATTACAGACGTTGCAAAAAGCAATTTCTAGGTCCCCCTGCCGGAAATGGCATGGAGAAAACATTTGTCAATATTCAGCATCTGCTGTCTCTGGTCTCGACATAGCTCTGTTATATTTCCCTGCATCGATGAGGCCTGATTTGTTCCATCAGTACATCTTCGAGAATTCGCTGAGCTTTATATATACTGATATAGTTTTATATATTGATATCGATCCGTCGTGATCGTAGTTAATGATCGAATTAGCTTCAAGATCTATCGTTACCACTCCGGCGCCTCAGGGCTCCTTGAACAAAAGACCTGAGGGTTGTTTGACATCGCGTTGACGAGGCGGGTCGACCGCGTCTATCGCCGGTGCTGCACGCTAGGTGGCGTGACTGCGGAAGCCCGCGCCGACTCCTTGCGAGTGTTTGTATTGGATCGAGGGAGCACTTCCGGGTGGCGCTCTTGCCGATATGTTCGACATTGTGTTGTTTAGGTACGTACGCGCAGAGGGTGGAGGTAAAGACTTGATGCAGACCTATTCCAGTTTGGGTCGCGTAGCGCGATTGGTGGTGACTTCATGGAGGGCGCTATTCACGTCGGGATGACAGTGGCATGGATGACGTCGGGCATGGGTAGATGCTGTCATGGATGACGTGGGACATGGGGTGACGCTGTCATGGATGACGTCGGTCATGGTGATGCTGTCATTGATGACGTCGGCTATGAGGTGACGCTGCCATGGATGACGTCGTCAGGCATGGGCTGACGCTGTCATGGATGACGTCGGGTATGGGATGATGATGTCATAGATGACGTTGGCCACGAGGTGACGATGTCATCGATGACGTTAGGACATGGTATGACGCTGTCATGTATGTCATCGGGACACTGCGCGACGCTGTAATGGATGACGGTTGGGGGGAAGATGGATACTTTTTAGCCCCACAGAATTCCTTGTTGACATATAACTGTATCATCGGCCAACTGGGGCTGGATACTTTCATGAATTAAGTGTAGGATAGGATGATGCTGTCCTAACGGACTCGCGAGATGAGGTCAGACCTACGAGGATTGCGTGTTGTGGTGCAAATGACGAGCCAACCTGCTCTCCCCACTGCGCGTGCGTCGAGGTGAATCGCTATCGACTGCCCTGTAACGTCTAACCTACCCCGCAAAGACCTACCCCGTTAAGAAATCAGGATTCATGACTGGGTTTAAAATCGCATTTTGAGCGGGTGATTTTTTGACTTTGGAATAAATTTGACATCAGGTAATGTGAATATTAGTTTGTCTCTGTCGTTGACATTGGTGTGACATTGACACTAGCACAGGCACCTTATGTCGAGTTATGTGTGTATGTCTTGAAGGGCGTTATGCGCAGCACGTTCGACTCGAACGAGTTCATCAAAAACATCACGGATGGCAACAAGGACACATGCAGAAGTATCGGCAAAGACGAGGTGAGTCAGGGTTCCCCACCCCAGTTAGATACCGGCCTTATAACCATGTAATGTATCCGTCCACCCCACGTAGATACCGGCCTTATAACCATGCAATGTATCCGTCCACCCCACGTAGATGCCGGCCTTATAACCATGTAATGTATCCATCCACCCCACGTAGATACCGGCCTCTTCTCAACCATGTAATGTATCCGTCCACCCCACGTAGATACCGGCCTTATAACCATGTAATGTATCCGTCCACCCCTCGTAGATACCGGCCTCATCTCAACCATGTAATGTATCCGTCCACCCCACGTACATACGTAATGTATCCATCCACCCCACGTAGATGCCGGCCCTTCTCAACCACAGGCGCTCGGTTCTCTATGCCAAACCTCGGAGTACCGAGCCTCTCTCGAGGGCTGAGCCACTTTCGGCTCGGCACTCGTAAGCTTGGCATCGGGAACCGATCGCCTGTGACCTCAACCATACCACGTGTCCATAATGTATACCCTCTTTCGGTCTCAACAGCATTTCGAGTGTCGGAACCACATACGAGCCATCGTAGTCGAGCCAAGCAGGAACTTGGTGTGGGCATGCGGTACTGGAGCCTACCACCCTCAGGACCTTTACCTCAAGGTAAATCACCAATCAACGCACCTGCTTCAGGTGTCGACTCAGCTGCGTACCATGACCCGTTGTGTCCCGTTGTGTCCCAGACGCGATGGCGCTCTTCGCCATCTATGTCGCTCTTTACTTGTTCTAGTCTGGAATGTTAGGTTGCGGTAAGGGGTGCGCTAGTGATGTGGGGTTGTGTTAGGTTGCGGTTAGGGATGCGCTGGTGATGTGGGGTTGTGTTAGGTTGCGGTTAGGGGTGCGCTGGTGATGTGGGGTTGTGTTAGGTTTCGGTTAGGGGTGCGCTGGTGATGTGGGGTTGTGTTAGGTTGCGGTTAGGGGTGCGCTGGTGATGTGGGGTTGTGTTAGGTTTCGGTTAGGGGTGCGCTGGTGATGTGGGGTTGTGTTAGGTTGCGGTTAGGGATGCGCTGGTGATGTGGGGTTGTGTTAGGTTGCGGGTTGGGGTGCGCTGGTGATGTGGGGTTGTGTTAGGTTGCGGGTTGGGGTGCGCTGGTGATGTGGGGTTGTGTTAGGTTGCGGTTTGAGGTGCGCTGGTGATGTCGGGTGGTGTTAGGTTGCGGTTTGAGGTGCGCTGGTGATGTGGGGTTGTGTTAGGTTGCGGGTTGGGGTGCGCTGGTGATGTGGGGTTGTGTTAGGTTGCGGTTTGAGGTGCGCTGGTGATATGGGGTGGTGTTAGGTTGCGGGTTGGGGTGCGCTGGTGATGTGGGGTTGTGTTAGGTTGCGGTTTGAGGTGCGCTGGTGATATGGGGTGGTGTTAGGTTGTGGTTTGGTGTTAGGTGATGATGTGGAACCGGGTTGTTTATAACTTTTGAAGCTTTAATGAATTATATGGAAAAAACAACTTTGTCGGTCTTGTACTCCAGAAGGACGATCTGACTGTGGACGACTCAATGCGCAGTAAGATGCCGAAGAGGAGTGGCTCTGCCAAGTGCCCGTCAGACCCCAATGTCCGCTCGGCAATGGCTGTAGTCGGTAAGTACTGTGGTTCACAGAGCTCCTGAAGGCCGCCAATCACGTTTACCTTGTGCTGCTGTTTCTTAGCCCTCGCCTTGGCGCGTGACGGGGTTGAATAAGCGTCAATGGTTGAATTTCAGGTGAAACGTCTGGTAATTCTATTAACCCCAAAGAGATCTACACGGCCACGGTACCAGACTACAATAAAGCCAACCCTATCATATGCAGACCCTCGCTCAACTTATCGAATCACGTCAGTGTTCCGCTCAGCACGCTGCAGCACAATCTCAAATGGCTCAACGGTAAGTAAATCATAACGTCAATCATGTCATAACGTTTTCTAGTACAGCAAAACCGTGGAGATCTGTTGACCTCTGTAAATCAATCCAGCGTAAAATTGCGTTATGACCGCCGAATAAAACTCATTTGTATTGCGAGCATGCTCCAAGAGGATGTTTTTGGTATTGAACTAGGGAAATAATGTCAGTAAGTATGAAAAAGTTAACAAAAGTGATGTAAGGATAATCATGGATCATAGGTCTCAAAAGATTAATTGAAGTTACGTACAATTTTCAGGGCTCAAATTTAATAATTAACATGCAGCGAGCTCTGTCAGAGAGTTAGAGACCATTGAGAAACAACATCTAATTCAGAGACCAAGTTTCTTGGCCGACACTACTCTATGATGAAGAAGTACCATATTCCCACCAGTCATCATAACGTTTGACCATCATAACCATCAATTTGGTGTCTGTATTTTGAATTAGACAGATATTGTATGATTACAGGCCCTACGTTCATAGCTGCCTTTGAGGAAGAAGACTATGTTTTCATCTTCTTCCATGAACATTCACTGGAGCATCAGAGATTTGACAGTCCCATATATCCCCGAGTGGCTCGCATATGCAAAGTGAGTCAGTGAGGTGTTTTGGTCTCCATGGTCTCCAGCTCCAAACAGTATTTGTTATGTGTTTACCGATGTGTTATGTGTTTACAGTGATTGTTGAGGATGATGTTGTGATTTGTCTTTAAGAATGACCGGGGAGGTCGTGGGGTGCTAGAGGAACATTGGACAGGCTACCTCAAGGCCCGCCTCAACTGCTCCATCCCAGGAGACTACTCCTTCTACTTCAACAAATTAGGTCAGTTCAAGGTCATGGGTCAAATCATGATTTGGGCATTGCTCCACAACTTGCCATACCTGCATTGACAGGTTGTATCATGGGATGTGTGTTTACAGAGGATGTTTATTACCAGAGAAGTGAGAAGAGGTTCTATGGTCTCTTCACAACCAGCTTGTAAGTAGCCGTGAACAGTATCCAATATCGCACTTCAAATTCATTGTAGCATTCTGTGTGTCTAATCTAGGCAGTTTTATGCCATTATAAAGAGCCCTTCGACCCCCCACCCCCCAACCCCCTCCAGATCCTCTTGCTGCTTCTCATCAGAGCAATGTATCATATTTTGAAGATTTTTTCACAAAAAAAGTATGGTTTGTGATGTTGACTTGTAGTCCTAGCGCTGGCCCCAACACGTCGGCCATCTGCAGCTTCAGTTTCGATGATATCGTGCGCGTCTTCAGAGAGGGAGACTTCCTGGAGCAGCTGGATAACTCCAAGTTCTGGACAGTAGTTCCCGACGAGAGAAAACCCACTCCCCGACCAGGCATGGTATGTACTACGACTTCATGTGTACATCTGCTAGGCAGGGCGAGCAAGTAGGAATCAAAATACACAGCTTACTTATGTTATACGCTATGATGCGAATCGCGTATGTCATCATCATAACGTAACTATTGGCTTGTGTTTGGCAGTGCAATGACTCGCAGCAGATCCCGCAGCACGTCCTACAGTTCATTATGGCGCGTCCTCTCATGGCACAGAGTGTTCCTTCAGAGTCCCACAAGCCCCTACACTGGATCAACGGCGCCAACTACCGTCATATGCAAGTCCAGTCTCTCAGTGACAGCTACACCATTTTCTTCCTATCCACAGGTAAATTGAATTTTCAACATCAAATTGACTGATTGGAATGATTTTACTATAGTATTTCTAAAGAGCAGTCAATGTCATTCTTGTTTTGCTGGGTTATCCTGTATTTACTCTCGTTGCAGACACTGGCGAGATTCATAAAGTTGGTCGATGGATGAGAATCACAGAGACAATTAGCCGCGTCCTGGCTATCTGGAAGCCATTTGACGCTAATGGAGATACAATACGGCAAATGAAACTAAAGGTATAGGCCATGTGATTATAGATAGTGTAGCAGCATGACTTTGTGATATTGAGAGTGAAATGTGACCTTTAATCTCATAACTGCTGTGATGTTGTATGGTTTGCTTTGTGTTTCAGGATGATTGGCTGTATGTCAGCAGTGATAATGCTGTAGAACAAATCTCAGTGAAGCAGTGTGACTTATACACCAGCTGCACTCACTGCATAGTGGATCCTTACTGTGAATGGGGAGAAGGTCGTTGCAATCAACTGTAAGCTTGGGTCAATTTCCAGTCTATGTCACAAATATAGCAGGCTGTTTTGATGTTGTATAACCACTGATTGTGTCCAGCTTGAATAACCACTGATAGTGTCATGCTTGTATAACCACTGACAGTGCAGAGCTTGTATAACCACTGATAGTGCCAAGCTTGTATAACCACTGATAGTGCCGAGCTTGTATAACCACTGATAGTGCCAAGCTTGTATAACCACTGATAGTGCCGAGCTTGTATAACAACTGACAGTGCAGAGCTTGTATAACCACTGATAGTGCTAGCTTGTATAACCACTATTAGAGCAGAGATTGTACAACCACTAATAGTGCTGAGCTTGTACAACCACTGATATTGTCAAGTTTGTATAACCACTGATAGTGCCAAGCTTGTATAACCACTGATAGTGCGGAGCTTGTATAACCACTGATAGCGCCAAGCTGTTGCTTCTTTGTTACAAAAGGCTATTTATAGAGCACTTTAGCACCATCAGGTTACAAAGTGACCCATGTGAAAATGAATCAAGTTTATTTCCAGAGAACAATACAATCCCAGCCGTGCCATGACTGAGGACCCTGTTGAGGAGTGTGGCTCATCATGTAAATTAAGTGGTCAGCCCTATTCCACTTACGTCAAGATGTTCGGAGACTCCCTCATGCTCAACTGTACCTCGTACTGTGATGCCAATCCTGGTGTCAACTGGACCCGAAATGGCTCACCGGTGAGTGAATCTGAACAACACTTGACATAATCCTCATGTTAATGGCTCTGTAAAGTATTGTATTACATGTCCAAAATATTCATGCTCATTTCAAATGAATAGTGAATGCTACATCAGCCACTGGCAAACATCGTAAATATTAATATTTGATCCAGTGTCTTCTGATTACTCCATAGGTTTGTATGCATGTTTGTCATGGTGATGTTGCAGGTGGTTATTGACAAGAGTCGGTTCTTCCTCAGTGCAGACAGTAGCCTGATCATTCACAATGTGACACACACAGACTCTGGTGTCTACAATTGCTCTAGTGGTGATGTGACATTCACCTCCCATAATGTCCATGTCACTGGTGAGTGTGTAATAGACAGCTACAAAGAATTGGGTTAGTTTGGAAGGTTTAGTTATCATAAATTCTCAGGTGATTCGATCTGATCACGCTGTGTAGGTGTGTGGATCACCATTAAGCTCACCTGTCTGATCTGATCACGCCAAGTAGGTGTGTGGATCACCATTCAGCTCCCCTGTCTGATTCTGAATGCAATTCGGCTTTGTTGTTGCAGAATGTACAGACCCGGAATGTATTTGGGAGAAAGAGTTCACCCAGTGGTGTGCAAAGTTTGAAGAGTTTCAATTGAATTACAACCAATGGAACTGTATGAAGGTGGGTTTAAGCCGCTTGAATTCTTATCATCAGCGTATGAATTGATCTAAAATACACATTGTTGTCTTTACCGTAGCTGTTAACAACTCAGATCAATATGCCTAGGGTTTTGTTTATGTGTGACAGAGTGAATGCATTAAAGACAAAGATTGTCTCCCTGAAGAAGTCAAAGGACTATGTCCGCTGGGATGAGAAAAGGAATAATCTTGCACCGTCATCATCATCATCATCATCATCATCATCATCATCCCATCTGCCTATCATCATTGACTCATCTTCTATGTTTGATTTTTTTTTTAAATTAAAATATTTTGATGCATAAAGTCATACGCAATCCTATATATCTGCGAATGAGAGCTTAATGAATGGATGTATGAATGGATATATGTCACCATGGCTACCATGTTTCACTGGTGTAATCAACATATCAGACATGATTTACTTAAATTGGATAACTGCACATGCTTACTAATGGGTATCTGTGTCAATCAAACTACCTTCCCACATTCCTCCCAACTCAAAACCCACAGCAGTATTATGTTAATGTAATGAATATTTGATGAGGGTAAAAAATTCATTTGGTCCCAACCATCCAATTCTGCTGATTTTTCAGGTGTTGTAACAAAATCTTCTAAGTGAGAATCAGTTCAAATCCTCACAAGTTGAGTGAAGCAATAATTAGGTATTGATTATTGATCTATTGATCTGAATGTAGAATTGTTGCCATCCTTATTCCTTCTCTCATTATTTGGATGACGTTAATGACCAGAGTGAAGTGGTGCATTCTGGGAGTCTTCATTCTGGATCTGGGATGCAAATTTTGCTCAAATCTCTTATGTCAATTTAATGCTATGGACAATTGGTTCACAAACGTCTTGATTGCTTTCTGCCAAAATGGGCCCTACATGTTGAAACACTTGGCATATACGCTGCTAAGGTCACATGGCTATGCATGGTTAAGTACTTTGCTCAGCAACTTAATAATTCAAAACACACAATAAGTACTAGTATTGCTGCATTATTATCTGTTGTCATTGTTTTGAACTTGATGATTTACTAAATTCAAATACAAGGTCAGCCACCTTGCTGTGGATTGATTTGCTTTAGTTATGATCATTGATTTTGCACACCTGAAATACCTTACGCCTTAGGGCCACATGATGCAGGCTTACCCTATTACTCAGAGGATACTGTGTTTGTACAGTTCTGCTTCATCACTTGATCTTGCTGTTATCACTGTGTTATAGAGATAATGCTATATGTTTTCATACTTTAATTTTGTCTCGATTGTGTACATAATATAGTTTGGCTGGGACCAATCAAGTTGTCAAATATTTTTTTCAAGATGTACAAAATTAATGATAATTGGACTTGTATATATTTCGTTCTTGGGTTGAATCTCGTACTTAGTTTATTCTTTGTGTTCGGCTGCACCAGCTGTTTATTTGTTAAATCTTCAGCATTTCAAATTCCACTTCAACTTGTGCACCTTTGTTAGCCAGCTCTTATGAAAACTGAAGCCATCTGATAGGAACTTTAGTTGGTCTTCATTATCTTCATATCCAAATGCACATTGCTTCAAATGTTTGTTAAATTTAGTTTTTGCTCTAACTTGTCTTCGGCTGTTTGTGTAACACCAGCTGTTTGTGTAACACCATTATCAACATATTTCAGTTGTATTGCCCCAGCTCAGGCTGCTATCTAATGTGCTGTCTTCCAATGTTGGCAAATATTTTATCAGCTGCTTCAAATATTTCCAAACGTAGCGAAATATATTGATTATTTCATAGGTGGCTATAAGTGAGATGACTAACTCCATTGCTTTGCTTTTAAACATGCCATCATTTGTAATATACCTGTACAGTGTAAATAAGTACCTCTATTTCTTTATTAATGGCATACCCTTGCAGTTGTAATAATACTTTTTACAATAAATTAAAACTTGATGGAATTGTTTCGTTATTAATATTATTGTCAAAGGTTGTGAGGTGAGAGTGTATTCTGAGCAGTGACCATTGCAGATACACTTTTGGTCTGAATTCGTTTTTATTAAATTTCAAATTGAACATTTATAATGCTGATAGGTTTACAGATGTAAAAGAATTAAATCCATGCCAAGAGGGCAAGGACTGAGGCAAAATTGAACATACAGAAACGATGCATAAGTCGTTAAATCTAAGCAATATCACCAGCAATACTCCCCTAGTTCACTGGAAGATCTCGCCTCATCAAGGCACGAACAGAGGTGAAAATTCAACACAAAAGTTTATCAAGGAAAGCCTATGTACGCTTGATGTAGAAAGCCTTCCCTAATTGATGAAGTTCTTTTTCATATATCCTGCACTCTGTTTCTAGCAAGTGAGTCAGTGCAGCTCTCCTCACCTTAACATAATGTACATCAATATACAGTATATCTCACAGGCTTCTCTCAAGTAAAATCATGACAAATGGTATTGCTGAGTTTGCATATGACAACATAGTCAACTTAACCCAGGTGAATTGTGGACCCAAATAAACATTATCTCAAATATGCTATCAAAAACATTTACGCTACCATTATCAAATATTACATCCAGTGAAAATTAACCGAGCTTGAATGGAAGTGCTTTTGTCAGAGGAGATGTTTGTGTGAATAAATACCATGATGTTGGCCCTGCTGGCAAGCTTCAGCTCCAGCTGGAGTTGGTTAAAGTCGCTGAGTGCTTTCTTAGCAGCACCTGCAACTTCCTGATTCTCATTCCATTCAGATTTTAGACTCGAATTCTGTTCCCTGTGCACGGCAAACAACAATTGTATAGATATGCTGATGACTTTTTAACCATTTTAATGAACGATGGAGTATTATTACAATCCTAAGAAAATGGTTGTTTACATGAAGTCATTAGCAGATTAGAATAAATTATAGCAGGTCTGATTAATGTATAACCTATAGATGTTATACATACAGTTTTGCTTGCTGATCTCTTGCTGCGAATAATTCATCAGTCTGCAAAACAAGAGAAAATAAATGAATTAGAAATGCTGTAGGTTACAATGAATCCCAGTCTTGCTTGTTTCCCACAACACAAACAACTTACTCATGGGGGCGTCAGGGATGGGTATAGTACCAGGATGGGGTCCTGCTCCATCATCATAAGAGTGGGGGCGGGGGTGGGGCAGGGGGAGTGCGGTGATATACGTCACCACTGTGATCCTAGGACTTTAACGTGACAATGCACCTAACCGTGTTTCAGGATGTCGGACCTTAACGTGTCACCGTGAGTTGATCATGCCCTCCCCCGACCACCCTGGCCTTTTAGGTGGCAACGGAGACGTAAGGAATCGCCCCACTTCTTGCATAGCTGCAGCAGACCTCCCCTACCACTGCCTACAACACCTTAGCAAGTAAATTCATCTCAAGCAAGAAAAAAATGACCAGACAACTGGATTCTTATGAAGTTATGGGAGACCGAACAATTTGTTAGCACATATTTAACAAAGCGATAATATAAGTATTTACCCGAATTCGCTCCTGTTGCCTTTGAAGTGCATTTTGCAGGCTCTTGTTTACAGTCATAGCTTCATAACGGTATGAAGTAGCGAGACTCATGTTTATATATCGCACTAACACGGGCTAAAATTGTCACTGTCAACTGGTCGATTTTGGTGACTTTGTTTACAAACGTCTCTAAGGCGACATTAATGGAATGACGGAATGCTCCCTTAAAGAATGAGAAAATGTTATCACAGGCTTAAAAGCATAAGTATGCATCTGTGAGCTCATCACGTCATCGAATTAGCGTCTACGTAATAACTAAGTTTTCATTCGCTTACGTCGTCACTTAGGAGCTCTTAATACGACAGAACAATGCGTTGGAAGGAATGAATCATCCCTCTGACGATGGTTTTCAAAAGAAGTTAATAAAATTGACGCATCCGGTTATTCCGAAGTCGCGCATGCCCATTGGCGACAACAACAAATTGATATTAGGAAATTCTACGGATTTATTTGATTCGCTTTTGCTCAAATGTTTTTTTAACGTCGCACATGGATTATGGAAGAGTGTTCGGGCTGCCTGATGTTTTCGTTAGTAATGATTTTGTCCACGACGATGCTTATTTTGACATGGTTAATAGTGATGACATATTAACAGGGTGGTTTTCCTATTTGTATTGCAGAACGACTCTCCAGGCACAACCCGTCTTCTCCGTGTTCGAGTCGTCGCCGGGGTGAACCTAGCTAAGAAGGATATATTCGGCGCAAGGTAAATTATCTAATATCAATGAATATAATCAAAGTTGCGCCGAGTGTTAATAAGGGGCGGGGCATTATCTTGACAGGTGTAGATAACGCCCAATCTTTGAATCTAGCTGTACATGACGTATATGTAGATGTCATTCAACGACTGAAACAACAACTCAATCAAACACATTGATCACATAAAACATGGCGCGCTATTTGGTTCACATCACGTTCCAATGGTAATGAACAATTTGCACCTATACCACAAGGGATGCTGACTTGGACTACCATCAAGATTACGGTCGTGGTGGTATCATCAATGAGCACATGGCACCATGTTTATCTTTTCAACAAGGTGATAGCTTTGCACATGCGCTAACTATTTCATTCAAATGACACGACAAATAGCATTGTGGGTGTTCAAATCTGCGTCTGGTGTTACAGCCTTGCCGTACATATGCATTTGTTACCATCAGGATGGAGTAACGATCGAAGGCATTTGCTGCAACCCCACTGTATCAAAAGCTTACATTGTTTGAAATATTCACCTCAAAAGCTTAAAGTTAAAAGAAACATTTTCCCCGCTTTAAGCTGTTAGCAGGACTTCATTGATAGCTTTCTTGTAAGTTGTAAAACACGATACGGTCATGAACAAAAATTCTGCCCATCCCTAGGGGTACCCTAGTTTGAATCCAAATTTTCATTGCCCAAAAACTGAAATATGTGTGCTGAGATGCCTTGTTGAACCCACTCCATGAGCACCAAGCAAAAGGAAAGCAAACAAGTACCACTTAATCTCATATTTACTCAAACAATGGTCACGGTTTCTCTGAAAGCGATATTTAGTCTGCAATTATATAAGAACATCATCAACAGAGAGTTTGCTTTTTGTACAGTACTCAAAATATTTTAGCAGGCACAGGATGTTTGTTGTTCTCCAGATCATTAACCCTGCAATCCATTCTACCATGTTGGCCAGATCTTACTTACTTCTGAACGCGACCAATCTTTTTTGTATGCATGTCACATTCCGACGACTTTCTGGGATCAATGGAAATTTTATGATGAAGTATTAATTAGTCTCAGTGTTTATATGGAATTATTTAAACCCATTATTGACTTCAGGAAGAGCTGAGTTTTGGCTGTTGTCTATTTGCCTCCGGTTCGACTTGGTTGGGCTTAGGGTCAAGTCGGCTAGGGGTTGATTTGACCGGTATAAGGTGAAACTAGCCATAAATAATGAGTTGAAACATTATTTACTTCTTCCTAACACTATGAGTTATCCCCAAGGAATCTCTCATGATGAAGTAGACCTATATGGGTTTATAAATCCTATAACTTTGGATGAAACCTTCCTGGGGCCATTAACCTGTTCACTCTGTGGATGACTTTGGCCGTGGACTTCTTTGTCAAATTGTTTTGATTCAAACAGGAAAATGTGATTAACATCAGGTTGATGCAGCACATTTTGCTGAAAATTCAGATATTAGACAGTTACCGCAACATAGTTATGTTAAGTGCTCAAGTCCCTCTTCATGCTTTTGCTTGCAGTGACCCGTATGTACGTATTGTCTTGTATCGTGGTGACAGAGAAACGGGCAAAATCGACGCCACAAACACAAGGACCATAAAGAAGGTATTGTGCATGGGTAGTGGTGATGATGGATTGTATTTGTGAGTAGTGGTTATTGTATTTGTGACTGGGATGATGATGTATTGTCTTTGTGACTGGGGGTAGTTGATTTATTGTAAATTTCGTAGTAACAATTTCTGGCAGCTCTATTGCTTAAGGTCTGGTGCTCAAGGAGAAAGGATTTTTATGCATGATTTTGTTGACTTGATCAATGTCAATTTCATTCATATGATATTTAATGTTGTGATCTTATTAGACAAAATTTCCAGACAAAGTGAATAACCCTGTTTGGTTCAATTTTAGCTTTTCACAATCTGATTACAGAAATAGCATGGTTCATGTTTTCAATCATAAGTCCTGGCATGGTATCTGGCTTGTCTTGTAGCACAGATACCCTGGTCAAATGAGGGTGGTTTGTGTTCTGTGCTGGCATTCTGCCAGAAAGTGTCCAGGTGATAAGTCATAACAGTGCTGATAAGCAACAGATCCACACCACAGTCTAATCTGTCTGGTCTACTTGTTCTGTAAGGCTTAAACTGTTGTACAGAAGCCCCCCCCATGACACACCCCATCATTAAGTTGTACAGTTTAGGGAGCCTTTCAATTAATTAATTGCTGTTTATTTGAGGTACTACCATACTGACTATGACTGGTTGACTGGTTGACTTGGACCGATTAATTACAACAAGTTGACTCAGTCTGGTTGACTTTCCTCTGTATGACATTAGTGGCAGTGAGGATTCAAGCAGATACTCAGCAACATTGCTTTTGTTTTCTTTCAGAGCCTTAATCCAAAATGGAATGAAGAATTCATTTTCAGAGTAAGTAAATGTTTCAAAAGTTAGTCAGCCTTGACCTAATGCCCTGTTGAGTTGGCAGCTAGCTTTGTCAAGCGTTGTTGCCCCATACGGACTGTCATTCCATGATAACACCAACTAGATCTAATAGCTTTGTCATAATCTCCTTGACATTGTTGTGTCCCACGGTAAATATTGTATGTTTTATGGGCCTGTGTTGAATACGGGATGGTTTGCTGTCATCATGCGTATGATCAATATGACACATGATTGCATTGGGATGTGTGTTCCAGGTTAACGCAAGAGACAACAAACTTCTTTTTGAGGTCTTTGATGAGAATCGAGTGGTAAGTGATGTTGTAATTCCCTCAGAATTGGGTTGGGATTCTATCTTGGTGAGGTATATTGGAGATAGCTCTAGCCAGCTTCATGCAATTGTGAAACTGAACTGCCTCATGTCTGAGCAGACACGTGATGATTTCCTGGGTATGGTGGAGGTGCCTCTGGAACACGCCCTTATCAGCACGGAGCACCCAGACAGAACCCTCCACCCTCGTGACTTTATTCTCCGACCTCGAAGGTCAGTGTTCCCCTCACACTTACTGAATGATACTGCCCAACTCTCAAGCAGTGTATCCATGTGGCAGGTGTCATGTTTTCAGTATCAAGTCTCGTGTCCGTGGCCATCTCAAACTCTACCTGGCTTTTGTCCGGGAAGATGATGATGATGAAGAAGCTGCTGCAACTGATCAGGCTGCCTCCGAAGAGGTCGGTGTTGCCATGGTTGCAATCATCATGCTTAGTTGCTATAAGTAACAACTGTCTTGCGTGGGTTGAATCCTAGATGCATTTGACTGACCACATTGGCATGAAACAATTTGATGGTGTTAATTTCTCTGTTTTTCTCATTGCATATATTGTGATTGTTCTGTTTGTCATGGTGTATATGTTGCACTTATGTGTCACAATCTTTATTCTGCAATTGTTCTGTGTCACATTGCATATTCTGCAATTGTTCTGTGTCGCAGTGTATAAGCTGTAATTGTTTTGTGTCAGTGTAAATTCTGCAATTGTTCTGTGTGTCACAGTGTTTATGCTGTAATTGTTTGTGTCTCAGTGTATATGCTGTAATTGTTCTGTGTCAGTGTATATGCCGCAATTGTTTTGTGTGTCACAATTGTTCTGTATGTCGCTGTATATACTGTGATTGTTCTGTGTGTCACAGTATTTTCTGTGATTGTTCTGTGTGCCTTTATGTGATTGTTCTATGTGTCACTGTGTCTACTGTGATTGTTCTTTCACTATTTATATTATGAATTGATTGTTCTGCATCACTTGGTATATGTTATGATTGTTCTGTGTCATAGTGTATATGTTGTGATTGTTCTGTGTCATAGTGTATATGTTGTGATTGTTCTGTGTCATTGTATATGTTGCGATTGTTCTGCGTCACTGAATTTATGCTGTGATTGTTGTGTCGCTGTGTATATGCGATGATTGTTCTGTCACTGTGTGTTTTGATTGTTCTGTTACTGTATATGTTGTTATTGTTCTCTGTCATTGTGTTCAGGCTGGGATTGTTCTATGTTGCTGTGTATATGATGTGATTGTTCTGTCACTGTATGTTGTGATTGTTCTGTCACTTTATGTTGTGATTGTTCTGTCACTTTATGTTGTGATTGTTCCATGTCATTGTGTTCATGCTGGGATTGTTCTGTGTCGCTGTGTTTATGCTGTGATTGTTCTGTCACTATGTTTTGATTGTTCTGTCACTTGTAATTGTTCAATGTCATTGTGTTCATGCTGGGATTGTTCTGTGTCGCTGTGTTTATGTCTGCTGTTCTGTCACTATGCTGTGATTGTTCTGCTTGGTGTGTGTCACGTGTTCGCTGTGTTTATGCTGTGATTGTTCTGGCGGTGTGTCACGTGTTACAGCCGGGCTGGGAACTGGTCGATGTACAGAACACCCTAGAAGATGAAGCTGCTGGTGCTGCCGCTCCCCTCGAGCTGGCTCCACCCACAGAAGGTGGGGCATCTAACTCCGTGGAGGAGAACCAGGTAGTGGAAGAAGAGGAAGATGCTCTTCCAGAGGGCTGGGAGGAGCGGCAGGACGAGCAAGGACGAACATTCTTTGTGAACCATGAGAATAGACGGACACAGTGGGAACGACCGACTCGGTGAGGGGTTGGGTGGGGTCATTTCAGTGAGGGGATTGGGTCATCTCAGTGAGGGGCGGGGTGGGGCTTCTCCTGTCATTTGAGGTGAGAGGGAGGATTTGGGGGGCTGAGTGTATCTCTGCTTCCGCAGCTTAAGTGCAATGCCAGTATTTAAGATCCTCAGTCTTTTGACCTTTTGTGAACCTTGAACACCTTATTTAGTGTGATATCTGTGTGATCCAACCAAATGCTATTTAAGTTGTGTCTTGTGGCTGTGAATCAGGGTGACGAGTCCACTGCCTGAAGGTTATGAGGAGCATGTGGATGCTAACGGCCGCACGTACTACATCGACCACATCAACAGAACTACCACATGGGTGCGCCCTACCAGGTACACAGCTCACACAGGCCACTGCAAGTAATGCTATCTTCTCCATGAGAGGTTGATATCATGTTGTAAAGTGATGGTGTGACCCTACAGGCAGATGTCGAGTGAGGTGAATGAAGAAGAAAGACGCCATGCCCAGCAGGTATTCCTCCAGCGACGTCACGTCAGCCAGGATGACACTATCTCTACCAACAGCTTCGAGGACCTGAGTAGCGCTGCTGGCAGAACCGAACAACCTGCTGTGGTACAGAACTGATTGATTCCGTCTCTTTATTAGTATTCATCTGGCCAGAAGTTGAATTTGTTACCGTCACCACACACTGTACAAGCTCAGTATTGCAGTCATTGGTCTTGTCGCATATTTCACCCTACATACTAGACCACATTATGGAAGATCACATCTCTTGTTGTTGTTGTGAGCTGGATTGGCATATTTAGAGGTTTGCCATTTCGCTGTCCCAGTGTGAGTGGTTGATCACCAGACCAGTTGGCTCTTTGTATAAGCACATAGCCTTGTGTGTGCTGGGTGTCTGTAGATGGAAGGCACTTACTGACCACCATTCCCCTCTCCTATGTTGTGTTTATTATGTTTTGTTGTATTGATTGTTCACTCTCTGTTGCTCGTTGTAGATTCAAGAAATACCACCAGCTATTCGCACTAGTTCACTTGTGAGTGGCACCACCTTATTCCCCACCTGTCTCTTCTATGTCTGTCATACTCGTCCCTACACTAGTGATCTATTGACATTGACTCCTTTCCTGTTTCTTTGTCATGTATGATGTGACTGCTCGTGACAGCGTCGTGACCGACAGAACTCTGTACTAAGTGAGGCTCCATCGACCGGCAGCGAAGAAGAGCCCCTTCCCCCAGGTTGGGGTATGTCTGTAGCCCCCAATGGCCGAGTTTTCTACATTGACCACAACACCAAGAAAACCGTCTGGGTAGGCCACGTAACACTGACCCTGGTATCCTTGTGTTAACTGCCCCCCACTCCCAACTCATTGGCTTACCCTGTTATCTCACGAACTGTGTTGGTGTTGTGTGTTGACACACAGGAGGATCCCAGGAAGTCACGCTTACGCACACGCAGCTTACTTCATGATGGCCCGCTTGCTAATGAACTCGCCCGACCCTCTTCCAACGAGGATCTCACCAAAGACCTCGGACCTCTGCCAGTAAGTGAGCTGTCAGCAAGCCTCGTGCTTGTCATCATTTATTCTTGGGTCTCTTATTGTGAGCGGTGACCTCACAGTTCCTCACCCCTATCTGTTGTGTCTTTTGTGACAGCCTGGCTTTGAGGAACGTGTTCACGCTGACGGACGGATCTTCTACATCGACCACAGTTAGTAGACTCCTTCATCAATGACTTGTGCGTAGCTTACTGATGCATTCTAACAGTGTTGTAACCCATGGTGATAATGATTGTTACAGATAATAAAACGACACAGTGGGATGATCCAAGGCTGTCCAAACTCTCTGGCCCTGTAAGTTTTGCAGTTTCCTCTTTCTCTCTCTCTGTTTGTTAGGTGTCAACGAGTAATTTACTTGTCAATAGGAAGCTCCTCTTGGGGTCGTGGAGTGCAACATACTCTTCCATTATCCAACTTCATGTACAACTCTGTTTTCAGGCTGTTAAATATTCTAGGGACTACAAGCGTAAATACGACTACTTCCGTTCCAAGTTAAGAAAACCGGTATGTTTTGTGTGATTCATCTGCTCGGCACATCATTTTGCCTCACTATTGGCTGATATTACCACATTATTGCCTGTCACTGAGGGTCGCATGCCTCACACCAGTGTCTGTGTTGTGTGAGAAGTCTAATGTCCCTAACAAAGTGGACATAAAGGTGAGAAGGAAGCACATTCTGGAGGATAGCTACAGGTGTATAATGTCCATCAAGAGATCAGAGCTCCTCAAAACAAGGTAGCTAATTATTAGCCTGTTCAATTGTTGCAACAACATCTTTTAATACCAGATAACTGCACCCTATTCACTAATTATGAGGTTCCTAAAACTTTCTTTGTCTTTTAAGAGTGTTGTATGGTTATATTGTGACTTTTAAGAGTGCTGTATGGATATGTGACATGTGTGTCTTTTAAGAGTGCTAGATAGTTATAATGTGACCTGGGTGTCTTTTAAGGTGCCGTATGGTTATAATGTGACCTGGGTGTCTTTTAAGAGTGCCGTATGGTTATAATGTGACCTGGGTGTCTTTTGAAGAGTGCTGTATGGATATAATGTGACCTGGGTGTCTTTAAGCAGTGCTATGTGGTTGTAATGGGGCGTGGGTGTGGTTCTAATGCTGGCTTGATGTGTGCAGGCTATGGATTGAGTTTGAGGGAGAACCAGGACTGGACTATGGTGGACTGGCCCGAGAATGGTTCTATCTTCTCTCCAAAGAGATGTTCAATCCCTATTATGGTCTCTTTGAATACTCAGCCATGTAAGTTTAACAAGTAACAACTTGCCTCGTTTGGACAAACTCTGTGTGTGACTTTTTTTGTAAAACACCAGTTTGAACTACCTGCAATAATAATCCTTTGTTGGTGACATAGCGCCATGACAAGTGACCTTTCTCAGGGCAACATGTATAAATAAAAAATGAAATATCCGTAATCCATTTATACCATTGATGCATACACCCTCTGTGGACGGCATATATCCGAGGTGAGCTATTACAGCTCACATGAGGGTTCAGGGAGATCAGCTTGTATTTGTGTTGTGTGGGTGTGTCATTTGGTTCCCAGAGATGACTACACCCTGCAGATCAACCCCCAGTCAGGCCTAGCCAATGAAGAACATCTCTCCTACTTCAAATTCATTGGTCGTATTGCTGGAATGGCTGTGTACCATGGCAAACTGTTAGATGGTAAGGAAGCTTGTTGGTCTACCTCTTGAGTAGACAGTCTGTGTCTAGATCTGTGGGTTGAAATCATCAGCGAGTTGTTCTATGTGATCACCATGACCTTCCTGTGATTGCTCTGACTTCTGTTATGTGCTCTCTCCCCACTCTCTCGTTTCTCTCTCTCTCTCTCTCTCTCTCTCTCTCTCTCTCTCTCTCTCTCTCTCTCTCTCTCTCTCTCTCTCTATTCTCTCTCTCTTTCCTGTGACCTCTTGTCTGTTTACTGAGACCTCTGGATATTCACCTTTGTGTATTGCCCATTTGCTGCGACCTCTGAACCCCAACTTTTTTTTTCAGGCTACTTTATTCGCCCATTTTACAAGATGATGTTGGGCCGCCCTATACTTCTGAACGACATGGAGTCTGTTGACCCTGAATACCACAACTCCCTCAAGTGGATCCTTGAGAATGACCCCGAGTGTCTTGACCTTTACTTCTCTGTAGATGAGGAGGTCTTTGGTGAGGTAGGTGCCCCCTGCCTTCTACCTTATAGTTTGTTGTCAGCCATTATTGTTTGTGGCGGTTAGTTCTTTATCATTTGTGGATGAACCTGTCTAAGCCGACCTCTGTCTGGGTTCGTGTGGTGCAGACGATGGAGAGGGAGTTGAAACCAGGTGGAGCTGATATCCCAGTGGGAGAGGAAAACAAGAAGGAATACATAGAGTGAGACCATTGCTGTTGTACTTACACATTTAATACTCACCAACCATCTGTGGGTATTATATGTGTCAGTATTGCAAGTGTTGTATTCTTATGTATAGTAATTACACATGTTGTAGTCACCGATGACAGGGGAAACAAATGATGCTGGTTGAATTTTGTTCTGTGTGGAATTGTAGTTTTGGAATTATAAGTCACATCTGATATTGCGTTGTCTGGTTGTTCATGATGATGTGTGTTGGTGGTGTAGTAAGGTGATCAAGTGGAGATTTATCGACCGAGTCAGCAGCCAAATGAAGGCATTCATGGAGGGATTCAACGAGCTAGTCCCGCAAAACTTCCTCTCTATATTTGATGCTAATGAATGTGAAGTGAGCAATCATTTTCAGTTGAAATCTGTTTTTTACTTTATCCATTTACTTAAGAGCTTCTAGATAACATGAGCTCTGACACGGGTATTTGTAGTAGTTGCTGACAGGGTTTCCAAGCTTGTTTGGTGTGTGTAGTACATTGAAGGCGTGTGTGTGGCTAGTTGTTACTGGCAGGTCTACAAGATATTGATGTGAAGGACTGGATGAAACACACACAGTACCGGGGTGATTACAACCCTAACCATCCCGTCATCATCAACTTCTGGAGGGTGCGTTCTTACACCTCTTTACATCCTTCTGTAGGCTGCAGACTGTGACCTAGTGTATATGGATTTTCTTACTGCCTTAATCAGTAATCTCTCTACATCCCACTGAAGCAGCACATACCCATTTAGATAACATGTTTAACCCTCTCTGTGTTACTTGATATATGCAAGGTATCTCAATCACTGAATCTGCTGGTTATCTCTCATGGATTCAAGCTTGACATTATTACCAAGTGGTCATAGCACTATGTAATTAACAGTGTTGGTTGCTGTCTGCAGGCTGTGCATTCATTCAACAATGAGATGAGGTCCAGGTTGTTACAGTTTGTCACCGGAACATCTCGTGTGCCGATGAATGGTTTTAAGGAGTTGTACGGCAGCAATGGTCACCAGTTGTTCACCATTGAGAAATGGGGAGTGCCCAGCAACTTCCCCAGAGCCCATACCTGGTATGGCATGTTGATACAATTTGTCCTAGTAATTGCTAAATGCTTACTCCCCTGTCTGCAAATTGAAATGATACCCATATCAACTCCAATCATTGTTAATTGTTCCTGCTGTTTCTTCCAGTTTTAACCGCATAGATTTGCCAGCTTATGGGTCGTATGGTGAACTGCGGAAGAAACTGATCCAGGCCATCGAGAACGCAGAAGGCTTTGACGGAGTTGACTAGCTAGGCAACAAAACAACCTCTTTAACCTAAATCATACTGTACTTCTGTTCACACAATTCTTGTAACCATTTTCTATGCAGAAACAGGCTTATAGATGTGGCCAGATTAATATGTGTTTTTTCTACACTCATTGTATTAATTGATATACTGCCTCGTGAGCTTGACAGGTGGTAACTCTTAACATACAGGCATTGAGTCATTTTGTACGACAGCTCTAATTCGTTGAATCATCAACATTCTATAACAATTCAGCTGTCCTCTCTCTGTCATCCACATAACTTGTCATACCAAGCCTGTCCTGAAATGACTGCACATGTAGACATCACCAGCTGATGAACAAGGCACCATACACCCAACACCCATGCCAACCTGGTCACCATGTCTGCACACAAATCATCATCCATGTACCAACATTCTCATTCTGTCTGTCAACCAATCACCATCCATTTACCAACCTCATAATTCTTTCTTGTTAACCAATCATTCATGTACCATCCTCATAATTCATGTACCATCCTCATAATTCTGTCTGCCAACCAATCATCATCCCATGTAACAACCTCACCCCTCTGTTCACCCCTACGAATGCCTACTACACAAGCCACCCAGTTTTGCCTTGCCATCTGCTAGATAAGTTTATTACCTCTTCAGAATTGATTATGATACCTGTACACCTGTGATTACTTCTTACCAATTATGTACTTTTTGTATAACAAAATGTTTTGTGTAATGCAGTCCCTCCATTCCTGGATCACTGCGGGCATTGTAAGTGGGTTAATTCCACTATCATTGCCATGACAACAGTTGCCATGTTATTTTTTGATTATACTAATTGATTTATCGTTTCAGGAGTTTTTTCATTGTGATGACAATATCATTTGTTCATATTGCATAATAGTAAATCAGTGACATTGTTTTAGAATTTCTGGTGCTAGGGATATTGAATTTCTTCCTTAGAAGGTTTATCTGCGCGAGCAATTATGTTGGCTATTTTGGTTTCCGTGGGGACCAATAGATGATTGTTAGATATTGTTGTCAGTAAGGCGACAAATGGCAGCAAATTATAGCTGATTGATGCGTATCCCAAGATTCATCTGGAGCACCATTACATTAACCACTATCACATCGAGCCTGTCATTCACGTTGTTCTCTTCGAAGAAGATGATAGGAATGGTCTCTACTTGCTTTTGTGTTAGTACCCCCCCCCCCATATGAATATGGCTGTCATATTGTACCTGTTTATTGCTACATTATTATTGTATTACCAGTTTTTTGACCATTTTAGCCTGAAAATTCGAGCGTTTGAACCTTGGTCCATCCTGTGTTTGACACGAGTTGAAGAAGACTAGGGATGTGATATACAGTTATTTTCAGGCATTGTATTGCCTTGGATGTATAAGTTTTATGGTTAAGTACTTCCCTTGTGTAGGCTAATCTCTTTTCGTCTGCGGTTTGAATGTTACGTGTCCCTTGACGACTATATTTATAAATCAGATGCGACGTTTCCACTTCATTATTACCCTGGATATATTAACCTCACCTCAAATTATGTTGGCTAATAAACACTGTTGATGAATGAATCAAAATTGTTAAGAAACTATTCTGATGTGGATATGCAGTAATCACTTTCATCACAAAAACTAAACCCAGGACTGGCGTGTAATCTAATTACCCTATAAGTAATATACGAATCATGAGCCATTTCATGAATGACAACTCCCTCTCCCATTTTTTAGGATATATAATTCACCCTAAAGTAGGTATTCTAGAGATATAAACATGGAAGAATCTACAACGTTATGATAATTTGATATTCTACACAGCATCAAACATACCAAGGCAACTTGTGTCCACCTATGTAAGGTAAGGAGGACTTTGAGAAAGATGACAAATCGACATTTGGTTATCTCACTTTGTTCCCCCATCACATCAAACAGCAAGAAACAACATCCATCAATTTTAAATACGTGATTATGTTATATACTTTCTACCTTGTTTCATGTGCCTAAAATGATTGATCATAAAACCAGTCTATGCCACATGCTAATGAACAGAAACAGATTCCACTTGACATAATTTGCTCTGTATCCTGGTCAAACCACGAGAAATTGTCTTATCAGTGAAGGAAGCAAGAAGTTGCTACTTCAATGTGCCACATTTTCCCCCTTGTTCAGCATTTTGGCCACATGCTCACCAACCAAACCATGAAAAAGCTTGACCCCTCGTTGAAAACTGGGTAATGGTTACATAGCAGGACATCTGATGTCAAATTAACATCAAACCACTGAACGAGCATGTCATATGTGACAAAGACTGTAAAGTTGGCATTGGGCCAGTACGTAGAGGATGGAGCAACATGCATAGTCTGTTTTGTTTTTATGCCAGGCAAGAAGATTCAGAAATCCAATAACCACCACACTAAATAATGACCACTATAGAGCTGTTGTCAGACTGTACACCTCTACACATGGAATAAAGCCGACAAATCAAACAACTAGTCAGTATTCATTACAAATCACTTTCACTCACTGCAAAAGTTACTCAGCAAAACATAATGAATCATCAATTTGATCAGGAAAAGCAGTAGTTTCTATCAAGTGTACTTTCCCACATTGTTGTAGTTTGGATTCTGTTACCCAATAAGTTATCAGTGGAGATACTCTACCCCATGCAGCAACTGCTGACCTAGCACATCCAGGCGACGATGACACTTAGTTACTACTTTGCCTATCCTAGGTGTCTGGTGCCATTATGTTCGCCAGAGGATATTGGATCCGGGCATGGAGCGTGGAATCATATCGAGCAAGTATTGTCTCTGGAGCTCTGCTGATGTCTTGCCACTGGCAGCAGCCATTTGCTGGAAGGGAAACATGAGGCCTGCTGCCCGTGGGTTGAACGCGCCCATCGATGCCAGGTTAGGCATGGCTCCGCGTCCTAACTGGGCCTGATGAGCCTGAACCAGGTTCTGGTGGGACCGAAGCTGATCGGCTGATGGCCCTCGACTGTTACTGTTGCTGCTGCCTGATGTGGACAGATTCATAGGGCTAGAAGAGTGACTGCTAGTGGGTGCTGACTGATGTGATGAACTGGCTTGATGAGACCCACTGTTGCTGCTGCTGCTGCTGCTATTGCTAGTGGTGACGGACTGCATGCGCTGCTCTATCTCTTGTTCTTGCTGTAGAGCTTTCACGAAGGCGCTCTTCAACCGGTTGGTGTGCTCCTGCTTCAGGGCTTTCTTCTGGTTACTGGTCACACACTGCTCACAGATGACATTCTTCGAGCCAGGTTTGTCACGTTTCCACACAGGAGTGAAGTCAGAACCACACTGAACACAGACAAACGGGTTGAAGACATACTTGACCTCCTGCGGCCGAGCTTCTCTGC
This sequence comes from Urechis unicinctus, assembly GCA_034190875.2. Taxonomy (NCBI): domain Eukaryota; kingdom Metazoa; phylum Annelida; class Polychaeta; order Xenopneusta; family Urechidae; genus Urechis; species Urechis unicinctus. Next base: position 26,496,627 of record CM067354.1, on the reverse strand, counting down.
TCTTGTCTGTCTCTACAATCACCTTGACGACCTCCTCTAGCCCAACCAGCATCATGAAGTCGGCCCCCAGCAGACTCGGAATGAAGTTCATCTCGGGTGCAGGAGGTTTGGGGGGTGGGATCTGCAACAAGGTTTTCTCCAACTGTTTACGCAGAGCCAGTTTGGCAGCAGCCTGTCGCTGGGCTGGGGTCTGTTCAGGCTGGGTAGGTGGTGTAGGCACAGCCGAGGCAGCTTGAGTGTTCCTGGCCTGGTAGCCAGCGGGCAGGTGGGGTGGGCCCCCACGCTGTTGCTGGGAGCTGGATGAGGAGCGAGACTGACCATGGGAGTTCTGGAGGCCAGGGGAGGAGGCATGCTGACGGCCCATATTGAGAAGAGGGGGTGGGCCGCCTCGACCAGAGTGACTGCCATGCTGAGATGAATTCTGACTGGGAGGGTTGCGGTGGAGGTGTGGGGGGCCGTGGTGGCTGGCGTGGGAGGAGGAGCGCTGGTGTGGGGGCACCATATGCTGCCGCATGCTGCTACTACTGCTGCTGCTGCTGCTGCTGCCACGCACCAAGGCAGGAGGCTGGTTGCTGGATGACTGGCTCGATGGTTGTCTCGAGGAGATGGAGTTGGAGCCACTGGTCTGGTGATGACTCGAGTCTTGCTTCATCTGTTGCAGCAGCTGTGACTGGCGGATCTTCTTCAGTAACACCAGCTTAGCCTCTTCATTGCGTAAATCGTTCCTCAATGTTCTAATAGCCAGCTTCTTGGAAGTCACTTTGTCTGCATCCTCTTCCTCTTCCTCCAACGGGAAGCTCGACTCCTCCTCTTCCATCTTGGAGTGTGACTTGCTGAGATCCATGGGCTGTACTTCCATATTCTCCTTATCACTGTCTCCCCCATTCATAGTCTCTTGACCCTCTTCCTTACATTTCGGCTTTATCTCTGCCTCCCGAGAACCAGATGCCTTGGACAGATCTTCGACGGCCCCATCTTCATTGGTAGCACAATCTTTGGATAAATCAGCCATGGATTCATCCGCCTTGGCGACCGTTTCCATGGAAGCCTCTTTCTTGACTGCGACATCTTTAAATGTGGCCCCATCCAACTGACTAACCTTACTGTCACCTTCCTTCTTCACAGGCTCTAGTGATACACTATCCATCTCTTGCTTTGTGTCTTTTTCGTCAGAATTATAGGATTCAGCTTCCATAGATTCCTCACCAGATGTAGCATCCATACTGCCCTCTTCCTTGCTGGTCACTTGTCCCGCCTTTGATGGGGTAGATTTACTACAGAGATCCAGCACCTCATCTTGTAGAGACTGCTGACTGCTGCCCGTCTCTGGTGAGAGGTCTGACAGAAGACTGTCTTCAGAAGCCTCCTCATCTTCCTGCTTACTCCTACAGACACGCACATCCTCACATCAACAATCTCATTACATCCACAGCTAAGTCAACGAACCAGACAATCATGTTACTTCACAACAGTAGGACGACAAGAGATCAACAAGGCTGCTGAACTTATCTTTCAAATATGCACCAATGTGATACATTTAGGATTGGAATAAGCTACAGCAAGACACCATTCTTTGCTCATTTCAGACAAATATACTAGATTTAATAAAATCAGCAAATATATACTTTTGACTAGCAACAATATTGTTCTGCTTATCAGGAAGATACAGACAAATAAGCCATCATATGTGACAGATAGATCACCTCTTAATAGGACAATCCTCATTGGCTTCTCTCCCTGGAGAGCTGCGTTTTGGTGCTGACTCGCTGACCAAGTCTTGAGGCTCATCGCTGAATCAAGAATAGTCAAGGTGGATAACTACAGAGAATAATCCACAATACAGTGAACATATCAAAATGGAGAGCCTCTGATATTTTAACTTATAACACTGAAAATCTTGAACATTATATGGTATTTTAGAATGGAAACGCAATGGATACCACTGGGTGCAAACATTGGGAAAGTGATGACCAATATCACGGAGGCAATGAACAACTCTCTTGTGGGTTATACGTCTTTCATTGTGAATGACAGACAGCCTTCATTAAAGATTCTGAACAATTCTGTATAGTCTATTTTGAATAGTTTATCTTTAAGGGCTAATGAGGGGGAGAACTCACTCAAGACATATATCTCTGGTAGAGTCACCAGAGTTATCTGTGTCCTTTTCCATGACTGTGTTGGGTTGAGTGAAATCAGATGGAAAACATTGACACCGCTCTCAGCACCCTGAAACCATCAACTAACGATCACACACACTTACTGGCTACATCCAGGTCACAAACACAGGCCATGATTCCCATGAACAATAGATGTGAGGTGCCTGTGCATGTCAATCAGTCACTCTTAATTCAATGACCACAATAACATGAGCAGGAACTGTAAAGCTACTATATATTTGGTGTTAATGACCAATTCAAGTAATTACTATCACTCAATGTGAATTGACAGGCAATATATTCCTATGTTATTAATACATACATTTGAAATGCTCACAATATGAATCACTATAAAATGACACCTGAATAAGCACATTGTCTTTATTCATAGCAGCCCCAGTCGAGGCCTTGTTCACTTATTTAAACTTTTGGGCAATATATAGAGTATTGTTGAGTGTCTGAATTACAAAGCAATATGAAAGTTTAAAACCACCAGCAAATTCAAGCCAAACACCTTGTAAAGAAAAATACCTTGAATATCGCCACTATGATTAGAGAAGTAGAAGTAGGCTAGATTTTTTTAAAGCAAGACTGTCATATGGACAATGAACAGAGGATTTCTACAGATCGATACCGACGCGAAGCGGTTACGACCCGGCTGTGAGACAATGTCAACGACGGCAGAATATATCTCGATTTGCCAGTTTTCTGTTATAACCGAACCGACAAACAATTCAGTTATCTTAAATGTTTTATATGGCTAAATCACCCACTTATAAGATATTTGCATGAAATAAATGCTCGCGGCCAAAGCAAATTTTCCCAAGCCGAGTAGCAGCAGAGCGATAATAGGGACACAATACCATATCGGCTTTGTGACTCTTATTTGAAACAAATCACAATAAATAAGTTTAAGTTCAGTATAACTAATCCTCACTCATAAAATTTTAATCTCATCTGAAACCGAACAGTATGAGGAAGCACCAAAAGCATGAATTTTATGACAGCAAATCGAACTGACCTGCCACCATCTTTTGACACCGATCCAATCAAAACTGACACTTCGATTTGTGACGCCTGATAGCAGGGGATCAATTAAAACGTTAAGTATCCCTTGACGATCGCATCTATTGCACGAGTCCACCACAAACAACGGATATTGTTTAATACTTTATGACCCTTTATCAATTGTAGTCTTTTAGAGTCTTTGACCCATTGAGACTTTCAAATCCACTGGGTCAGCGCACTGAGCGAGGAAATCGCTTTGGTTCCTTTTTTCCTCTGTGTACACCAGCCGTGGGGGCCACAATTCGCCTTGCAGGGTTCCGATAAACAATTTGTTTACTAGTAAACAATTATTTCCATTCTTCGTGACGATTGGATTTTGAGTGCCATGTGATCTTCCCCGCTGACCAATCTTGTCCGACCTAAGTCACGTGATCTAGGTCGTTTCCATGGCGATTGTTTTGTAAATACTTAACATAATGCAGCTGCCCTGGGAGATGGCAGATGTTAGAGTGACAGGGTTGAGAAATTGTGACGTTGGGGCAGAAATGCATCACCAGTTGCGCTGATTTAAACGCTTTGGACTGACGCACTATCCACTGCGTGACCTAACATTTTATAAATATTTATAACTATATGAAAATAAGTTAAGAAAAAAAAAGTTTTCTGAAGGATTTCATCAACGAAGGACATGATGGACTTCAGCCCCGGGCGCTGAAGAGTTAGCTTTCAGCTGCGTAAGCGTTGGTCATTATGATGACTAACAGCTGGGTTGAAGTGTCTGTGGAGTGAGATTCGGTCTTAACCTCTAAGTTCGATATTGATGAATTAATAAATAATCTGGGTTGATTAAAAAAAACTTACAGTTGTAAGTATGAACCAATCCCAAGTGCTCGTTATAACAGTTATCATAATTCACACAACAAAGGGTATGGGGGTATTTATTATCTCTTCATTTGATAGGTCTGTCTGTAGCGTAGCACTGCATAACTTCTTTTCACCGTTCAACCGGGGTTATTTGTAGCGCAATATTCAAAATATACATATCTTTAAATGTCTTGATTCGTTCTTTTTTTTTTAGACACAATGTAAGGAAAGTGTTGGTAGTACGTGTGCCTTTTTGCTTGAGTCATTGGATTGCATGAGTGGCTTCTCGATAGAATGTATGCATAAAAAACGCGTGGACACCAGGCGTGTGGCATTTTTCATCTTCACTGGCTATGTGTCTGACTCCTAAACTATAAAAGTTAAGGTGTATGAGACAACGTGAACGCAGGATTCCATATCTATCTCCATCTGGGCCAAAACTCAGAAACAATTACCCGAAATGATTTGGTCATTCTGCCCATGGACTGATAATTACATGTTGTGGTGTGTTGTGAAGTGGTCGATCAGTGAGGCAAGTTGTTCTGTCTGAATAGCGAGCTGCTTGTGTTTGTTGAAAATCATAAGCACATGTGTGTGTCTGTGTGTGGAGGGGGGGGGGGTTGAGGTGACTGTTAAGCAGTGGTCACACAAGTTATTTATCAGTTTATTTCTGTAACAACAGCTTAGCTTGAATGCGAATGAATGTCAGTCGAGATGATAGTCATGCATAGACGCAACACGGCGCTAACCATTGTCATCATGACACAAACATTATGATGACAAAGCTCTATGGCTTGTGTGACCATTTCGCCATTTCAATCAGAATGAAAGTTTTCAAACACGCTTTGGCAAACGTTTCATGCCTCGCCCTACGATACTACGATCATTGCCCATGGTTTCAGCCTCTCAGCTCTATGATCATGCATACCATATGCGATGTGAAATCATAAAGCCCGTGTGAAATTTATTGCGAATTTTTGACTTAGTAATATAAATGGACCGTCTTAGTTTTCCATCGAAAATAATGAAGAATTCTTGGAGGATGCTCTTCATTGGTAATCGTCTTTATATTAGGGTTAACTTTGACTGGGGTGTTCTCTTCTCGAAACCTTTCCGATTTCCTAGCTGTTTGTTAAAAAAGCTCGTGTCCTGTCCACAAAATAAGCCTGCTGCCATTCTACGATCAACGATGCGCTCCTTGTTCTTAATAAAATGAACCGATACCTGGACGAATGTGCGCAGTTTATTTTGATTATTGGATTATCTTTGTTGAATTGACATAACAGTCGGCAGACGGTGGAATGAAAAGTTGGCGTGTTGGTCTAGTATTCGTGAAATTGTTGTGTATTGGTTACAACGAATAAAAAATTTGAACATAGAGGCTCTGTGTCGCTTTTAACGAGATAATATCATGATAGTGTTAGATTATTATGTTGGTAATTAGCTCTATCGAACCAAGCTACATTCGCAGCATGGTAAATAGCATATATGTTGGTCGTTGGGGTAATTATGATGCTTAATTATATTGTCCCCATAAATTGTAATTGAAACACTTGATCAACTAAATTAGATCAGATTGGTTAAGCTTTATATCATTTAACTATGACCGTGTTAATTTTCTTTCAAATGTCCACGTTATGACAAGTGTTATGTTTAAAAGTCAAGCTTTTAGCACATTGCCGCCACCATGGCAGTTTATCGTGACGTAACTGTAGCTCATAAACCTGTATTGCGCTTTGGCGTATGGCGAAGGACAAAAATCTGACTAACCAACCAACCAGCTGAACTACGCCTTCTATATTTTCGGAAATAAGATAAGATAAGATAATTTATTAGCCCTATTCGGGAATTTGCTTTACAGTCTACAATTGACTCGTGTCTCTCTGTCACTCTCCTCGTGTCCCAGCCCCTGCTAGGCCCGTGTTTTGGCAGGAAATTCCAGATGGCGCTGGAAGAAGGGTGCTGTGATGAAGAAGCAGTGACCCGCAGATATCGAGCAGTTTCTTCCTGGTGTAGGACAGCATATGCTTTATTTGCACACGGTCGTCACATGATCGGCAACTCACGTTACATATTGATGTGGTGGTTAGAAAGACGGCTGGTCGTTTGGTGACGTTGATGTAGTTTCCAAGGTCGAAGAGTGGAAAGACACTGGAAACAGGACCAAGCAAAGCACGTGGCTTTCCTAGAAGCGAAGCGCGTAGTTGAGCAGCGGGAAAAACACAATGTCCCTTTCTGGGCAGCTGATGAGAAAGTCCAACAGATTCAGATATATCCTTTGATTCAAAGATGTTGTAGACGATCTTATTCACACACTGCACTAAACACACAAGCCCAACAAAGGCCAAAACACGAGGAAAATGACAGAAAAACACGAGCACACACTAGACTGCGTGTCGCCGCGGTGCAGCGCCACCTAAATATTGATTGGAGGTGTTTGTTAATAATCACACATATTTATATGGATAACGCCAACCTGGACAACCAACCAATGACACGACAAGTATCATAGTGGAAGCTTTAGAGAATTCAAAAGAATGCCAGTCAAAATGATGCTTTTGCCCAACTAAATCTAGAGAGTTGCTGGTAACAAAGCAATCAGTTTGGTTTTACCAGATAAAACGTTCCATCCGCCCATCAACTGCTAAAACAAACCGGGCACATCACCCACAATAAGCAGCGAACACCCACAATCCAAAATGACCTCGTACCGTAGAGCCAGCGGCTCCTGGCGCGTCATGCCGTGCCCTCTACAGGACCAACCATACTCTGTGAAAGGCAAACGTAACAGAAATCTCAGTCGAAAGCACTTTCGTTTAGTGTTTCTATCACGAATCAGCTAGGTGATCGATTAGGATATGGGATCATTGTGTATACATGTTGACTTATTACCCTCGTTACATTGCCACCAACTCTTCCTTAGCTGCCACCAACTCTTCATTAGCTGTGTACTGCAGTCTTAATTAAAAGTACACGAGCACTCTAATTGTAGGTCAAGAACAGTATTTTAACACACAATTACATTATCCAGCTAGTTACATGGCAACCAAGATTTGTTTCCTGTTCAACATGCATTTACGTATAATCAACTTCATGCCAGGCCCTGCGCTCTTGAGAGAATTAAACGGGTCATTGACATGTGTGCTTGAGTCTTGCAACAGATTCCACCAGCAACACATATTTCATATAATTTATTCCTTTCATACAGAACCCTTTCTTATAAATTATTTCTAAGAACAATGTTCACAGAACAACCATACAAATAATATTGCTAACACAGGACGAATGAGTCACATATTTACAGAACTTTAAACAGTGAATTGCAACAGCGAGATATAGGATGCAATGACAATGACACACAATGAATGCTGACATCTGCAAATTATGCCACTTTATCATAAACTCACATAAAAACGTGAGTCTTTCCTTTATGAAAGCAATTATCATGATGTGAGTTTGAAGTGAACAACAGTCACAAGAGACATGAAGAGAAGTTGATGATGGTGAATGAGGAGGAGGATTTCACAATGCGTGCAGACAGCACATAACGGCTAAATGGGCGGTGTGTGATAAAACGAGATCAACGGCAATGGTCACTCACAAAAGATCAAAGAAAATGGGCTGAAAAACAATTTATGAAATAAATGCTGATATTGCGTAACTTAGAAGACATACAAAGTTGACTTCACAAGTAAACAGGCCTGGGGGATGGGCTGGGTTAGGTTATCTGTCAGAGAAGGCAGAGCACAACTCATCACAACTTCACAGCTATGAAGTTCTAAACAGGAATGAACCTATGCCTTTGACTTGACACATGCCAGGATTTCGGAGTATGATGAGGAATGGGACTTCTAAGCATTGAGAAGGATGTACATCACTTGCTCCAAGGGAAGTCTGGTACATTACAGACTACAATATGCCGTGGGGTACACATATCATGCACAACACAGCCAATGGTTTTGTCTGTTTGCAACATAACGACACAAGGAAAATACCATAAACATTTGATCAAGTGTAAAGCAATGGTAATATCTGTAAATAAAGCAGGAAGAAGAGATTGCTATGTGCCTGGGGTTGTTAAGGGGTGGGTGGGGAGAGGTCATACACCCTATACATGACCTCTGAACAAAAGTTGGACACTTCTCCATGCGACCCCAATATAATATCAACGAGCCAGACAGGGCAGTCCCAGCTCTAGATCAAGGGACTGGGGTTAGGGGTCAATTTGGTCATAAAAATTCACACTAGCAGGCAAAACAAAATTGTGTTTGGATAGCAAATAAAAAAGTGCTTGTCAGCGACACGAGGAAGCATCAGAAAGGGCAAACAATGTGGCAGCATCTGGTTACACCACTACCATAAGGTTCCATGTACATGCTTTGTTAATATGGGTTCCTGGAGCGGGGAAGCAGGGGAGTGTGTGTAAAGAGAGGGCCATAACCTGATAACATAGGGCGTCATTGTTATTGCTTGAGATGGTGGTGTAGGAATAAGATATGGGAGATGCGACGAGGTCACAAACACAGGGTCATGATCAATAACACCTCCATGACCTTACAGTGAGGTTATCAACTCTGGTTTAATGTAGGAATACCATAGGAGTGTGTGACAACATCTGTAGTCGGTTGGAAGCTACTATCTATGAATTGGTGAATGTATATGCGAAATGCCTTCCTGCTAGTTGTACAGCGAGCAACAGCCAGTGAGGATCAGTCCACACTCCTGTGAAGCTTAGTGAATGGCGGTGAACATGGACAGCTGACACATATCCTGAAACACTGCCCCAGATAGGGGTAGTCCACATCACAGAATAACAAACTCTCATGGTGTCTCAAAATCCAGCATGGACTGCCAGATGTCAGACACACACGTGGTGCACGCCATGCTAAGCAATAAATTAATCGACAATGATGGATTAGCTCTCTAAACTTGGCAACAGAAATTAACAACATTCACACAGTCAACATGAGGTCCCACTTGTTCAATCAGAGAATAGAATATAGACAGAAATACATAAATTTCCTGTACAATTGATACAGATCACAAGGAACACGTTGTAACATTCACCACCAACGGCCTACTATTTAAACCTAGGCTGGAGCTCGAGTTGTACGGGCACACTCACACCCAGCTACAAAGCAGACAGCCTGCTATAGGCCCAGACTCCGCTTCAAGCCTAGATTGCAACTGTCTTTTCCCCCACACCTCTCTCACACTTTAAGTTGCACATGCAGAGTAGAAAAATATCAAATATATGCCTTGCATTCTCAAAGTTTGGGGCATTGACATTTTGTTGAGTTCGGGATCAGGGAGTTTGGTGGGGTTGAGTGTGATTCAATCCCTCCAAGCAGTTTCTGAACACAAGCGTTGATGAATGACACCATGAAGGAGCTATGGTTGAGCACTTCATGTGGCAACTCATGCAGAGCGTCGATGCGCCCACCAAGCACTATACGAGCTGCAGACATCCAGGTAGAAGCAATGTGGATACCGACTATCTCAGCTGCCTATGATTAAAATGACATCCTCGAGGCACACAGACACAGTGCTTGTGAGGAAGCTGGCTGGATGTCTGTTTGCAGAGGAGCCAGTCGTTGCGGCTCCCGGTGCCAAGCGGCTGATGACTCCAGCGGGAAGCTGTCCACTTCTGAGGTAGACAACCACGCTCCCACACTTATCATGCCTAACCCACGGCACTGTGGCAATGGTTCATAAGAGGCTGCTCGACAACCTCTTGTTCTCATGGTCATTAGGCAATAAGTGTGCTATAAAAGTTCTGTGCTGTTCACACCAGAAGGGTTTACCAAGTGAAACGGGCACGGGCCGTCTGTCCACTAGCAACACACAGACAAGTCTTGGTCAACGGAGATGCACAAGATGATTTTACTAGTAATTTTGGATTCAGAACATTGATACAAGACCTTAGGTAAAATTATTTTATTATTGTGCAGATTCCAGACGGGATGATGGGCAGATGGAGATCATGTGAAGCCGGGTCAAGACGGGGCCCAGGTTGAGATAAGGGCCAGGTAGAGGCGGGGACCAGGTGGAGACAGGGATCAGGTGGATATATGGGACTGGTGGAGGCGGGGACCAGGTGGAGATAGGGGCCAGGTAGAGGAGGGGACCAAGTGGAGGTGGGAATCAGGTGGAGATATGGGGCAGGTAGAGGCTGGATCCGGGTGGAGATGGAGAGCAGGTGGAGACAGGGATCAGGTGGATATATGGGAGTGGTGGAGGCGGGGACCGAGTGGAGATAGGGGCCAGGTAGAGGTGGGGACCAAGTGGAGATGGGGACCAGGTGGAGATGGGGATCAGGTGGAGATATGGGGCAGGTAGAGGCGGGATCCGGGTGGAGATATGGGCCAGGTGGAGTGTGCAAAAAGACCATGGCCATTAGCAACAGGCGACAACTAGCATTCTCCACCGTACCTGTATAAGCCTATGTTCTGACTGTTGTGTGGACTGGAAGTGGTCCTTGAGTAGGGACTGTGAGAATGTGTCATGTAGCCTGTAGCCTTCCGCTTCACCCTGTGTATTACCGCACAACCGGTACAAGTCTGCACACAACACACACGTCATTAGAACTTCCTAACCCAAACCAGTACCATTCATCACCAGCACATGACCTTGACCCACCTTTAAGAAGTGCCGATGCCCACAGCTGCACGTGGACATCAGGGATTTTACTTGCCAGCTGCATGGCAGGTGTCACCATGTTCAATGCCTCCTGTACACAAGAACACAACCTTTGCATGAAAACAGCATGCATGGGTAAATAACTCTCATATGGTTATGACTATCACAAAATAAATCAAAACATCATAAAGCAATTTCTGCTTCACAGGCATTGATAAGTCCATTGATGAGGATGAGTTTACAACATGCATATCATATGGCTTGGGAGAAGAGGAAGATGATAGTGTCACCGGCCACAGTGACACTGCCACAGGCCACAGCAACAGGCCACAGTGACACTGCCACAAGCATCCTAGCCAACAACCAGGATGATGCAACTGAAGTAGTTACCTGGCTGTTGCCTAGTGACAAGAAGATGTGACCCAAAAGAACAAGAGAACAGGAGGTCAAGCGGTTGAGATCCTCAGCGTTGGCCATCTTGAGCGTTTCCCTGAGATAGCGCCTGCCACACAACCCACTCACCCATCAGAAACTCACACCCCACAAAGCAGCCTGTATTATCGAATTGTATTAGCAAAGAACACTGTAGACTTTTGTCATATGAAACCTTGCTTACTTGGCGTCATGGTACCGAGCCTGGAAAAAACTCTGGAGGCCTTTGAGATAAAAGGCTGATGCCTTTAAACTGTGAGAGCTGAAAACAAACACAGACATATTTTGAGTGTTTGAAATCATTACACAACTATCACCATACAAATTTGGGGACAGGACTCCTACATGGTTTATGTTGACTAGACTATGAACTATAATGTTTACAGTGGACTGTGGAATAAATTCTCACTTGGCATCCAGACTGTCCGGCCCCACCCTTTCTAACAGTGTTATCAAGTCAGATGTACGATTCGACCTCAGGTAAACAATTCCCAGGTTGAGATTGACAAATGTCCATAGATCCGACTCTGTTGTCATCTGCAAGCAACAACATTGCAGGTTATGACCATCATAGGTGAGGAGAGATGCCAGGTGATGAAGGATCAAGGGTGGTTATTACGACTGGTGACACTAGGCGGTAGGATCATGGTGAGATAATCTCACCCTGAGGGCGGTCTGGAACTGGGCTTCTGCTGCTTCCATACAGTTCATAGACATAGCATACAAACCCTGGCCACACAAAACAAATGCATTAGTCAACATTTGTTATAATTAACATACCAAATGTGGCGTGACATCATGATCAGATCATCTGGTAAGAATGTGGGCTATGATGGAGGGAAATGACAAGATCAAATCAGATATAACGTAACGATGAAAACTTGGAGTATACCAGTAGCGTGTGGATCTGTGCGCCGTGAGCATCTAGCAATCGAGGCTGTTGTTGACATACATGACATGCTTGGTAAATCTGAAACCACCATAATCATGTCTTCTCTTACAACTGCTAATAAAAACAACAACCCATTATAACCGCATCATAACCATCATCAATACAAAAGCCAGTACTCACTATAACCAGCACTGTTATAAGCACTCCTTGCTATAACCATAAACCACCCCTCAATCTTACCACAACAATCATAACCACACCTTGCTAAAACCACCACAATCACAAAGAAGTCCTTGGTATAACCACCATCATTATCAAAGGTAATGGTAATGGTAATATTGGGGTTTAACGTCACTTTCAACAACAAAGTGATATCGCGCCGGACCATCATTATCAACCATTCCTTGCTATAACCACCACCAACATATGCATTTCTTGCTATAACCACCACCAACATATACAATTCTAGCTATAACCACCACCAACATATGCATGTCTTGCTATAACCACCACCAACATACACAATTCTTGCTATAACCATCACCAACATATGCATTTCTTACTATAACCACCACCAACATATGCATTTCTTGCTATTACCACCACCAATATATGTATGTCTTGCTATAACCACCACCAACATATACAATTCTTGCTATAACCACCACTAACATAGCCACTCCTTGTTATGATCAAATGTTATCATAACAATCATTGATGGATCAAAATTTCACAAAAAAGTGTTATGACATCATTGAATGGACAATGTTTTTGATGGGAGCATGAAACGTGATAATGATGAAGTGGACGATTGAGGAAGGAGAATACTGCCAGTTGTGATTCAAGAACTGAAATACATTATGATGCTTTTGACAAGAGCTAATGGTCGATGTTTCTGGATGAGGTAATGCAATTGCTGGTTTTTTCACAGCAGCAGACAACATGGAATAAAACATGATTGATCTCATTAATGGAACCTCTTTTAACCGGGAGCATTTATCACTTAAATTTGTGCATATTGGTAAACAAACATAAGCGAAAGTACATTGGGTTTAGAAAAGACAGCGAGGGAATTCAAAATATTCTACAGCAGCTTCAAACACACAGGAACTGGCCATAATACCAGCTTTCCAAAGGCAGCTGTTACCTGTCAGAGCCACACACTATACACATGAAGGGTGAAGAGATGAAGGAGACTCACCTCCTGAATGGCCAGTGTCTTGTTGCCCATGATGAGTCGACACAGGATGATGTGCTCCAGTAACATGACTTGAAATGATGAGAGGATGGGGTGGGAGTCTAACACTGAAACGGCACCAGTCATGAACGGGCGGTGAACAGCGGTAAGGGTGAAAATTCCGACAATCGTAATAGCTCTAAGCCAATAGCAGAGATGGTGTCAAGGTCAGGGTCATATGGTAAGATCATAATTATACATTAGGTTTGACACATGATCACAACAACCAACAACAGATACGTAAGTGGATGGAGATTGACTGGTATTATGCCAGTACTTACAGGCCGGAATAGAACTCACTTTTCAGTTTTTCAATTTGCATGAGTGCCTTGTCTGTGTACTTCTGTGCTTTGTCCATGTAGCCTGCTTGCATGGAGTGCATCACAGTCACCTGCCATTAAAACCATGGTTATTCCTCATAGAACCAAACCACTCTTCAAATAACCACAACACACCACAACAAACTGACCATATAACCATACATCAACCTCTTACTTGTACATCATATGCACATCTGAATTAACCACAAAAACAAGCCCATGGTTATTTATCATATAACCACAACCTTATTTCACATATAACCACTATTTCATGTAACCTTAATGTGCCTATGGTTATTCATCACCCAAACAGGTATCACTCTGATCCTCATTACAACTCACATACTGCAAATACATCCATCCATCCATATTAGATTCACTGTTCATCATCACCCAATCATAACCTCAATCAATTGAACACAAAACAAATGACCACTGGTGTCTCTGATTAATGAGTTACAAAACTACTCACGAGATACACAAGAACACACATGTGTTCCTTGGGCAACCACTGGAAGAGATCTATAGGGTTACAGCTGGCAGCCGGTTCTGTCAAACAAACACCGTCATGCGGCTACAAACCAAATGCAAGTCTAGCACAGGGCAGCATACATTGCACATCTTGGACCGATGATCTCATACGATGGAAACTTAACTCGTTTAAGTACACATTTTGAGAGTGAATTACATCACAAGCATGAGCGGCACCTTGCCAACAGATTGATAACAACTAGCGACTCGTACGATCCAACATCAATGTGAGGGAGACTGGCACGACATGAGATGGAGAGGCTTACCGTCATCTGTGTGGTGTGACGTGATGGCCTGTATGCTCTGTTGTAGCTGCTTCAACGCTGGTTTGACACTCTTCACCTACACACACAACCCACCATCAATCACCACTACCATACAAAGCACACAACGTGATTCAAGTCACACTCACATCCACAGCTTTAAAAGACCAACATTAATCACATTGATGGGATCAAACCATTCTCTCTTGCAAGTTTTCCACCGTGCCCCTATCCTTCAACCCCAGACTGGTGGCAGGGATATCAATACACTAACTACAGTTTTATTTACAAAGCTATTACAAGGCATTTGCATGGGCCATGTAATCCCATTTTTTCCCCCTTTTCAACATCATATTGACAAAGTATATTAGTTCTTTGAGCACCAGTTACTGTTGACCAAAATAAGGGCTATGGTTTGAAATGTGTTATGCATGTCAAAATACTGATCAGTTACGATCCTGCAGTGGATAAATAATACATAACATCAGGGACAAGGTGCCTTCATATGGCAAGTCATGGACGATTATAAGAATATAAAATCATGAATGGTGTGAGTGAGAGAGGGGTTGAACAACACAACACCTCCACTGGGAGCATTAGCCAATTATACATGGTAGATAGTATACAGCTAATTGATATCCAAACACCACCAGAGGGGGGGGGGGGGATAGGATAGTTTCTCATGCTTTCTCAAACTCCATGTTATCTTTAACATTTATTCTAATGGTAAAATTTCTTAACAATCATTGATTCTTGTCAACAATCAATGACTCAGATATGAGAAGGGGGGATTCATATAGACATAATATTCTCTCCTTCAACGTAAGTATTACACATAAAAAACATTGAATTTGTCCTTAAAATAGAGGACAAATCACTAGGTTTTTATGTTTAACCGAGAGATCCTGACAAGCCATGAGGATATAATAAGTAATGAGGGGCAAACCTCACCAGCCATGAGGTGATGACATGCAATGAGGGGGCGTACCTTGCCAGTAATGAGGTGATGACAAGCAATGAGGAGGGGTACCTTGCCAGTAATGAGGAGATGACATGAAATGAGGGGGCATACCTTGCCAGTAATGAGGTGATGACATGCAATGAGGGCATACCTTGCCAGTAATGAGGCAATGATACGCAATGAGGGGGCGTACCTTGCCGGTAAAGAGGCGATGACAAGCAATGAGGGGCAGACCTAGCTAGTAATTAGGTGATAACATGCGATGAGGGCCGTACATTGCCGGTAATGAGGTGATGACATGCGATGAATGGGGAAGGGGGGGGGGGGCACCTTACCCCATATGAAGAAATGGGTGGCATACCTGACCAGCCATGAGGTAATGACAGACTTGTAGCACTAGGAAGAAGACTTTGAGACTCTCTCTGTGATGGGTATTGGGTGAGGTCCAGTGCTCTATCTGTGTCCCTGCTGCAGACAACACCTCATGGACGTCTTGCAGCTTCTTGTCAATCAACAGCAACTACACACAACAGCAACATGATGTCAGCTCACAAAGTCAACTGGGTATCAGGACATTCTAATGAGCCTATAAATAGCAAACAGTTGCAATATAAATCAATTCTTGGCCAGTAGAGCCCAGCTAATTTGTTTCAACATAATACACTTCACCTGAGCTGTACACGCCTCAACATATGTTAAAGCGCAAATTGTGAGGATGTGTATTATGTTCAAATACATTGTAAGGTAAGGATTCAATAATTGACCAGCACTGACAATGATGTATAACTGACTCACAGGACATTAAGCTATCTCACCTTTAACAATATATGGCTTTCAGTACAACAAATAACCCACTAAAAACTTTCTTTCAGAACGAGGTACACTTATCAGAGACAAAAAGTGCCACTTGTATGTAACAGCCATTCTAACTCACCATGCCTTTACTGAGGAGAAAAAGATTCTTAGTATAATCTGCTTTCTTCACTTCAGCGTAGTTAGCCCCTAGACTGAGAAGGCGACAGGCCGAGTTATAATCCCGTTCTGATGCATGCAGTTGCTGGAAGCAAATAGGACATTTAAGACAGTATAGTCACTAACAGAAAAAGACCTTGACGGTTTTCTTTTCTCTGTTTTCAAAATATCAAATGAAGTGCTATATAAAATAGTGGGAAGAAAAATTAACTTACTGCTAATTGAAATAAAAGTCGACAGTGCCAGTAAGGAACTTGCTGCGATGTTTCAATGGCTTTACGTAGAACTGGCTTGGCATCTTGTATTCGCTTCTATAACAAAAACAAGATCATGGCTCTTACACTTACTATTTGCAAAATAAAATGAAGCCTGTTCAATTATCACAATCATAATTAATGAATACAAACAAACATACCTGCTTCTCATACAATTGGCTCAATAAACTTGCTGCTTCAAACCGAACTTCTTCAAATGATGGAATCTGACTCAGGTCAAGGCCCATCATATAAACAGATCAGATTCTATATCAAGGCATACCTTAATTTACCATGAATTATATAGGATTAAGTTTTAACAAATCATATCTATATATGAAGCTTATATAACTGCTCAAAGGACCTGGAATAAATTCTGTACTTATGGTACTGTCAATATAAAATGTGTACACTACTGAGAGAATTGTTGCATCCACCATCCAATTATGTACACACAGAGAATGCATCAAAAGATCTTCTTTAAAGATGGGGTGCTAAGAAAGGTCTTAACAAATGATGCTTTTATGAAGTAATAACCTAAGATTAAACGTTTCCACATCGCACATCAGTTGGTTCTGCTAGGTGAAAACATAAACAATGTTCAAAATTCAA
>CM067354.1:26336983-26474483 GCA_034190875.2 Urechis unicinctus | reverse complement strand
TTGATGCGGTCTCGACGACTGGGTAGCTTCGAGTAGGTCTTCTGTAGTTTGTGCATACGCTTGTTGATACGCGCTACAAGCATGGTGGGAGTTGCCGGGCCCAGCCAGCTCTTATCGTCCACCTCCTGCCACTCACGACCCAACGAACCCATACGCACTTTGTCCGGGAAGTTGATGAAGCTGGGATGTCCGACGGGCAGACTGGTGAGGATGGCCTCATCCCCATCTGACCACAAACACAGCCATACTGCCTGGTGTGTGTATCAGTACACTAGGTATCGTTGAATAAACAGATCAACGATTGAATATAATTAGAGGTGAGTATTACGAGCTCACTCTCATCACGTCATTCGTATCACGTGTCGCAAGAACCCACCCTGAACTTCCTGTCTGTGGTAAGGAGGCTCCGATCTGAAGAAGAGAGAATGCCTCAGTTGTACCATGGGAGTTTTCTGTCTGTTTTCCAGCTGGTTGGAGTAGCCGTAGCCAAACGTGCCATACGCGAAACACAGCTCAACATCCAACTCGGCCACTTGCTTCTGTACGCGGTGCAGCCAGAAGTCGTACGTCTGTGCTCACAAACATAACAACGCGCAGATATAGTCGACAAGCACAAGGGCAAAAATCTCAATAATTGATAACATATATGCTCCTCGGAGTATTTACAACTAATCACGTTCATTCCAAAACTTCTTTTTTCCAAATCGGCTCATTTATCGCGGAGCTATGTCGATTTCAATTTTTTGGATGACAAGCGCCATGTACAATATGATTTAGTTTTTATCAATTGCTATATCATTCCCATATTTAAAACTGACAGTTGTTTAAAAAGGTTTCATGCTGTATGGTTTATGCTTACCAGTGTGTCACTTAGAAAAATGTCAAAATTGATCTTATATAACCCTGTAGCTGTCAACAATTATTACACACATAAATTGGATTAAGTAATGTCTTGTGTAAGATGAAAACACTTCCGTATTATACTGTTGTATTTCAACAAACTGCATCAATGTGATCAAACGTTGATAACGTACTTTTTATGGAAACCAAATAATATGGATATTGTGTTAAATGATAATAATACTATGGTTGTGAGACTTAATAGCATCATTTACACTTTGATGATTTCTAAATAATCCATTTACCACTCATTTCATCAACAAAAATGTTTTATATTTGTTTTGAAACTGATATGTGAATGTTTTTCTCATTAATAAAACACTGCAAAGGAGTTCCGAACACATTTCTTTCTCAAACTATTACTATCGCCTAAGTAGAATATATGAATCAACAAAAAGCAAGTCCTGTCATACTGGGTAAAACCGATGCAGTCTACTTGTGAAATTCGTCAAGGGTAAGGAAGAAAATCAGATTTTCTCAAAACCCCACATGGGTCTTTTTAATCCAACTTGCTGCAAGGTATAATGCATTTTTATATTCTGTTTTCTTCTGTCTCGACACCCGCTCTCTTAGTTTTTTGATCTCTCTCTTCAATTTCATTTCTCCAGGTATGTCCATTTTCTTTTTGTTTACCTTTTGCAGGCTCTTGGTCAGTTGTCGAAGGAAGAGTAGCTGCAGCAGCTTGGACACTAACCGATTATGTCCCAGATGTGACTGAAGCAAGAATATCGAAATCATCTTTAAGGCAGTATTATTTTAGCAATAAATAGGGAAAAAACATCCGTTGGTTTAATATTGTGTCTGATACCTAACAAATCCAAAAATTAGAACAATCCTTCTGTCACTGATATGACTTGTTTTCGAGTTGATTATTTAATATTATACCTTTGGTTCTCTTGCTCAGTCCCTGATTATCATCAGCTCATCGTCTTGTAGGAGTGGTGCGTTTCAGGCTAATGATTGGTGGAGGATTTGGTTAATCAACCTAAGAAGGGACAGCATTCCACACCAGCTTGGCTGTATGATCAGGATCCATCAACAGGTTTTCCTCAAAATGCTCGGCACACAGCCTATTTTTTAGATACAATTCATAAGCAGATTTTCCAGTGAGGTCCTCTCTTCTGGTGTTAACAACCCATTTTTTTTTGCACCTGCAAATACACAATGTATTGTTTATTCGTTGAATTTTATTTCTTTTTAATATTGCCAATAATTCCAAATCATTCTTTTTGATATAGGGAGATCTGAAATGGACTTGGATGGTCGTTCAAATAGAAGAGCTTCTCGGTCTGATTGTATTTAAATAATCAATCATTGTTTGAGAAAGAACCATATAATAATGCAACTATATCTGAGTGCACCTACATTTGAGCCCTATTATCGCGTTATATTGCTCTGTTTGATCTGAATCATAAATTACCAAAAAGCGTGTGAGCTATTTACCTTTTTGTACTGCACACTTCACTTCTTCTTTCGGAAAACGAAACAAACAGTCGTTTGTCCGTTCCATTGTTATATCGCGTGTATGTGACAATTTACAGCGGCACAAATTTCTCCGCCACACTTTTTTCCTGCCGCCATGGTGGACTGACATCCACTTGGGGTAGTGCGCTGGTAGTACGCCTAATAACGCGAAACGACGCGAGTTGGACGTCTTATATCTAAGATCTTTGATAAGATTAATCCATTGACGCAGACTTGTAAAAGACGAGGGTATTGCAATCCAATAAACGATTTTGCCACTACTGTTACTTTCATGATTGATTACTTTCACAATAGAAACAACTGTTGAAATATTTTGCCACTACTGTTACTTTCATGTTATGTTATTATTTTGTTACTTTTATATTTTATAGAAATCGCGGGTTGAACGGAATGAACTGAGTTCCCGTGTTTTATCTAGTTTTATGTAATAAAATCAACTCACCAAACATTTATCGGAACAGAGGGAGAATTTCAGTAGCAGAAGACTCCTGTGAATTAGTATCTCGGCTTAAAATCACACCAAGCGGTAATATCTGGGCCCCACTTGGCAACATGGCGGCGAGGCGGCGGAAACTGACCAGCGGAGGCTTTCAACAACCGGAACATAGGCGAGACAGGTCGCAAGACGCGGGTTCGCAGGGACTATTTGTGGCACGAAGCTAAAAGCTCAAATGACCTCGTCTAACATGTAGAAAAGACCACTATCAATCACTGTCGCATAAATATCACACCGAAAAACAACGAAAACATGAGGAAAAGGCGAAAGGAACTATCTGGTAAAATATCACCGGTAAACTTGGTAAGTTATCGAAAATATATATAAAACATTATCTTGAACCAAACTAAAAAATAAATTTCGACACTGATCGCCTGAAACTCGTCAGAACATGCATATTTCGTGAAAACATGTAAGCATGAACCGAATCGAACGCAAAATTGATGGTTTTACTTTTGGACAGACAAGGTGATAAAACCTGACGTTGGTCTATTGGGCTACTTTTCACCTTCACTCATTAGAGAACAATCCAAGCCTCACCTCAACGGCGTAAAGTTTGTTGATGACGTCATAGAGGTGAATTTGTTTGACAGCCAGGAGCCGGTGCTCGGACGGGTTGCCTTTGTCAAACACCACGACCTCCATGGTTAACACATTGCCGGGGTGGGTCTTGGTGGTCGGAACCGTCAGTAAGAAGTGTTTGATTTCGTCAAATATTACCTTAGTGGGAGTATACACGTTTTCATAAACGCATGTTACTTTCATCTGCTTTCCGGCATTAATGCGAATGTACACGTTAAGGTCGTCGGGATTATTGTAGTTCTTGTCGGGATCGAGGTTGAAAAAGGTGGCCTGTTTGACGTGAACAGCGAGTACGCCGGCAGCTGGCGCCAAGTCGACCTGGACTCGTTTACGGTCATCAGTGTCTTTGGCTTTCTTGTTTTCGTCTCCGTCCTTGTCGTCTCTGGTTCGATCGGGTACCGGAGCCGACGGCGATTCGAAAGAACTCGGTAACTTGTCAGACGGTGGTTTGGTTTCACTCTGCCCTGTACCTATGCTTTCGACGATTATATCAGAGGCCGTCGGGTCTCCAAAGGGCTTCAACAGCGAGGCAGACATGCTTTTGTCTAAATTGTCGTCATGCGATTATACCAACCGTTAAATACTGAAAGCATTTGAAACATATAACCATGACAACCACAATAATTGTCTATTCTACATCTCAGTGTTTGCGTTAAGTGACCGGTTCTTTCGTCATGAATAAACGGCGCCCCAAATGGCGCTGTGCACTGTCTATCTACTTCCGGCCGTGGTGTTTGTTGAATGCGCTGCGTCTGGTGGATGGTAATGGTTGCAATAAGCTCTCTCGGCGCCCTTAACATAAGTAAGAGAAGAGTAAACGAACGAGCAGGGTGAAGCAGGTGTTCATTGTGACGTACAATTAGACATTTCCGAACCAGCAGTGATCTGGATCAGCGGACGATGCTGAATCATGTCGCTGCGCTCTGCTGCTGCAGACACCGCTGTATTTCACTTACTTGTATATATTGGTATTGACATTTCTTGGAAAATCCTCACACTCGCTAGTCATGGCTGTGATTGAGCCGAGGTAGTCCGCTGTGACGGTATATAATTTCAGAGACAAAGTGCCAATTCGGATTTCGAGTTTCCACCGATATGGTTGTTTCTTTACAGAACAATCGAATGGCCAAGGCTGCTGACAGTAAAGACCATTTTTATACGATGCTTAGTGATTTATCCAAAGAATTCGATACTGTCAATCATATAATACTTATATCAAAATTTTAATCGTATGGCATTAGGGAATAAAATTGATCACATTATCACCTGAAGTCTGATCAGCAACTTGTTGATTACAACGATTTAAAATCCAATGAGATGGACGCTGCCTGTTGTGTACCCCAATGTTCGCGGCCACTCATTATTCGTCTTACTATATATCAAAGATCTCTCTTATCTAAGGCGTATTTTACACCCTTTAATTTTGAGGATGACGTCACATAATCTGTCAACCAATGATGTAGCACAACTAGAGGAAAATGTGGATGAAAGTCAAAAAGTTGAATATAAAAAATAACTGGTGCATTGATACACGGAGCCAATTACAGCATGCAGTACATGTTACCAAGGATAACTTGCATATTGCAATTGTTATTCAAACTAGGAGAGCCGTATCCAGTAAGGAGCACAGTTTGAGGCTGAAAGAGTGATGAACATGATGGGAATGACTGGATTCTAATGAATTGGTGAAGGTATTTCATTTATGTATGTACGTTGATGTAATATGATTAAATCTATTGAAGGTGTACGAATGCATGCTTCAAATGTATGCACTTAATGTGTTTACTCCATTTACGTTTGATTGTATGTATTTCTTATATATTGAATGTCGTAATGAAGGCATCTCACTTGTGTTATGATTGACTCCCCTGAGGAGTAGAACCATGTGTCATGATGTAGCGGTCTAAAGTCATAACGGTCTCATGTGATTGTGGTGACCCCGCCAGGCCACGTGACGAGTGTACAGTCAGACCTTTGATGTTGCCGACCCCTTTCAAGTTTAGTTGTGTAGGGTCAGTCTAATTTATGTACAAATCGTTGTAATCCGGTATACCACCTCCCTCCTGTAATTAATGTTATGCATGTATGTTCTTGGCCAAATAAAAGGCCATTTAAGTTTTAGTCACATAAAATGTCATCTCCTGCGTAGAGTTAATCGTATGTATATATGTTAATGTCGTGGCCAACTGAAAGCCCATTAAAGTTTAAGGTGGTTCGCCTTACATAATTAGCGTGTAGTTTAGTGAATCCATGATGAATTAATGAGGCGTCCGCCCATTTGGTCGCACGCCAAATGAAATGGTATATAAGGACCTCAAGAATTGAGGACAATAATCACTCGGAAATCCAGAGAGACCAACCAACCGCATTGTCGTTATTCATTACCAAC
Source organism: Urechis unicinctus (assembly GCA_034190875.2). Lineage (NCBI taxonomy): Eukaryota > Metazoa > Annelida > Polychaeta > Xenopneusta > Urechidae > Urechis > Urechis unicinctus. Next base: position 26,468,631 of record CM067354.1, on the reverse strand, counting down.
TATCTCTCTGGTGCGGAGTCTAGCAGCAGTGTAAAGTCTAAGATCAGGGACTACACTCTGTGAAACCGAACACGCAGAATTTCTTTGTGCTAGTTCATATCCAATCTAGGGTATGTTCATAGCATGACTGGCCTAACGAGGACATCGTTCCTGTCAAGTTGAGCTGGTACCAGGTGACTTCGAACAGTATCAAATGGGCATTAAGTGTGGCAGGGTCAGAGCGGTCCATCCAGCTTTCATCACTTGAATCTATATTCACACTTGAATCTATATTCACAGCCTATTTCAACATATATTCTTATCTATAGTCGTTTGAATGCTTCAGTAGAGTTTCCATAAACATTTTAACATATTCGTCAATATTTAACAGTATCAGATTATACAGCTGTTGCTTTCCAAGAGCTCAGGTTGATCGTGGCGAACTGGCGCTATCATTAGATTCGACCCGAGCTTGTATTCACAAGCCGTTCCTCTCCCATTGAAGGCTTGTCTAGTCATGTGTGTACGATATTTGGTCCCTATCAGAAGTGGGCAATACAATCGTATGTAAATTAAATGACGCCCGAACAGGTGGTGCTTTGAAGTCTTTGATGTCTGTTAAAGTTTTTTGTTGGGTAAACAAGCTGGAGATTGGAGGTGTTGGAAAAGAACTACAGTTACTTTGCGGCGGGAAGTGGTTCGTTTGGCGTATTGTGCAGACTCACTGTTATTTTCCATATGAGGAATAACTTGTTTGATGTCAGCCGCGCTTCTGCTTGAGTATAATGTTATAAACGGTATAATTATTCGAATTTGGAATGAATGTTTCATCGGACAATGGATCGTGTGCATTAATCATGAACTTTGGATGCATTTGTAATTCGCATTGTAGCTGACCGTCGCACCCCAATAGCCAGACTAGCAATACTATTGAATCACGTCGTAATGTGTATTCAATGTGATATAAATTGTAGATAATATTATCCAGCTGTTATTATTGTAAATCTAATTAGTTTATTTTCGGGGCGTACATTTCTACTAATCGCATCCGGTTCCCACTTGCCTCGTTTTCTGTCTGAGGATGGCTCTCTAGTCGACCCGTAACCAGCAGAAAATACATACAGACGGACCTAAGAATACACCCTCAACCCCCGCCTTCCCCACAGCCACCCCACACCAAGCAGGTGAAGAAGCATACCTTTATGTGCGCAGACGAACAACATAACAAGAGGCCCATGGGTACATGAGAGAATATATCGAACTACATCAGGAAGATATATTGAAAGTTGTGATCTGTATCACGAGACAAACAAACTAAAACGTTTATTTAGAAGCTAACAAACGTTAAGCATATAGCTAAAATGATTGTTATTAATTAAGCAGATCAATAATTTGATTACATTGTTTTTTTTATAATTATATCAAGGCCAACAGGCTGCATACTCATAAATACTCTGACGGTAAAAATATCATGAAACTGTCATCATCTATCAACAACTTGCTGAGTTTCATAACCACAATACATGCACATTTATTATAATAACGACAATGCAGTACCGACAATGCATCGATGAAGAATGATTGTGATGTAAATTCATAACTTCAAGATTAAGAGCTTTGATGAATTAATGTAGTGATGATAATGATGAAGATGATGACGATTACTGTGATGATGATGGCATCATGACCAAAATAAAAAAATGACAATGATGATGGCAGCCAGTACATAGACCATATGATGTTAATGATGATGCTACGAACGGCAAGGTGAATGATGGTGACGATGATGGTGTTTATGATGATGATGGTGACATTGACGATTATACCATCGTGACCACGATCAGGAAAATTAAAGATATGAAAACCTTCAACACTTCGAATTGAGGATTCTGTAAATGGTACCGAGAAGTAATCATTTAGTACTTATTATGGCAAATTGGAAAGAACTAAATCGGTCACGGACAACATGTGAGCCAAACCATTACAATCTTACAGATATTGACGCTTTTATAAACGCTCAAAATATTCATGAAACTTTTGTTGATATTTGGACCCATACCACGATTTCTCGACCTAATACGCTTGGGAAAACTGTTGGTTTGATGTCCTAATATATGTTTAGAAAAAGTTTGCAATTAGTTTGAGCTACAAAATGATGTAGATGGGGCCAACAATATTGCGTGCCAAAAAGTGAAAGTACTAAGAGAACTTTGGATGGATAGATAAAAAAGCGAGTAGTCCAAACAGTGGCGATCGTACATCATAATCTAACAGAAATTCTCGATGTGGCCATTGTATTAAATAAAACCGATATGATTCGAACTGCTTCTGCTGTAACAATCCCTATAATTGAGCATGCTCGACATAATGTACTTTATAGTACACGGGTGTTCTGGACATGCACCCAAGACAGCAGTTGTACTCTTAATTGAACTCTGATATTTGAATCATGTAGCAAGGCCTATATTTACACCTAGAATTGAGCCTTGGAGTATGATGGCACCTTGGTGAGATGAGTCTCAAGAAGCGATACTTTGTAAACATGGTTGACAAATATTCTTCGATGCAATATCAGTGAGCGGTTCATTTAGGGGGCGTTGGTAATACTGCTTCGGTTACTGTAGAAATATGTCTTGGCCTAATAATTATATGCAATAGTAGCCATCTATGCTGATAGCTATTACCATGGGATATGTGAGGACTGATTGTGGTATTAAATACGTATATAAAGTAGTCATCATATGTTGTCCCAGATCCTTCCTAACATATACTACTCATACAGTGGTGCGTCACCACGCGGCCATGTGTGACCTTTATCAGGCTTATCATGGCGGAGTGAAATACCATCAAGAATATGGAATATGTAAAACAATTGAACTTTAAACTGATCACATAAAAGTTCATCTGGGTTGATCCAGGCTGCTCGTCTGTTGTGGCCGCATACCTTACCTTTAACCGCATTCAGAGAGCGCTTTGTCATTACTGCGACATAGCGCGGTGAAGACGCACCAGAATGGAGGGTGACGGAGACGGCCAGGTAAGCGAGCCCGTCCGGCTCAGGCGCCAGTTACATCTGTATCACGGTATTGGCGTTATCACGGGGCTGGTCATCGGCACGGGTATATACATGACACCGCAAGAAGTCTACATCAAAGTGAGTACACACATTTTTCAACGACTCGCTTTGGCTGGTAGCAGCTCTAAACAAAATGTGGCGAAAGTAAAATTGATTATAATCGTGGGTACATCCGAGTGCTTTGATGAATCTAGGATTATTTTGAAAGGTATTTATCGATTGGGAAATGTGACATTGAGCAGGCACAAGCAATCACCAGTCGACATAATATATACAGATTCATATCGTTTAGGAAACGGCGTGTTCATGAATCGATATGAAGCAAATGCATGGATATTGATAGCCAAATTTTATCTAAAATGATTGGATTATTTATCAAATGTCCCTTCGTGTGGTCTTCTCTGGCAGACTGGTTCACCCGGCCTGTGTCTTGTCATCTGGGTGGTGGCTGGCCTCTTGGAGATACTGGGCGGGCTTTGTTTGGCCGAGCTTGGCACGCTCTTCCCGCAGAGTGGAGAGCGATTTGTCTACATTGAGAAGCTATATGGACCATGTGGTGCCTTTGTCTATCTGATAACGTACTTGATTACAATCCGCAACGCAGCCAACGCTCTCAAGGTCCTATTACTGACAAGAAGCGTGCTCAAATTGATCTACGGAGACTGTGACATCCCCGAGACTCCCGTCAAACTCATTGCCATCGCTGTAGCAGGTTGGCGTCACGGACAAATTGCCAATAATCGCTCTACAATGATTATCTCCCAGACCTAAAGATCTGAGCCATAACTGATTGGTTGATGGGCCATGTGTTTGTCAGGTGGGCTGATTTTGTTTAACATCGTGGCTGTCAAGGTGTCCGTCAACACCCAGACGATCCTGACCTCGACCGCCATACTGGGTCTCGCTCTCATCTCAGTCACGGGCATCGTTCACATCGGACAAGGTAGGTTGACCCTCCTTACACGAGTCACCGGTTAAGTTTCCTCACAAAGTCAGCTTTATATTTTACAATGGGTTATCTCTAGGAAATGCTGAGTACCTGGGATTTGACGGAACCACACCAAAGGCTTTGGACATAGCGGTGGCCATCTCCACAGCTATATTCTCGTATGGCGGCTGGTGAGATAACGTGTGTTTATTTCATATGTAACATAGCTGCAAGGTTTATAACGTTGATCATCTGTTTATGGATTAGGGCGGATATTTAGAGGCAGGTGAAGGAATTGTACAGATCTTCACCACAATATCGAATGATGCATAAATGTATTGGTGTACCAGGAATGCCTTGAATTTCTTAGTCGAAGAACTGAAAAAGCCTGAAACGTAGGTAGAAGTAATAAATGTATTCGTTCCTATATTTCTCGCCTTCCTTCCTTTCTTTTACTCCCTGTTTATTATTAACATGATGCATTCGTAGAATGTTTCCTAATATATACTTTTTTCAATCGGTTCCCATTGCTGTGTTTACAGCAACTTACCGTTGTCCATCGTGATTTCCCAGCTACTTATAATCGTATTGTACGTGCTCACTAACATGGCTTACCTGTCTGTCTTATCACCTGAGGAGATGATCACCACACCATCAGTTGCTGTCGTGAGTCTGCACAACGTCACATCGTCAAGGCCAGTGGTTAATCGTTCATGTACACTCTCCCACAGGGAGCGGGTAGATCAAGCATAGACTGTAGCCACATACGGAAATTAATCAAACTGTGAATATGTACGTTGAGATGTTTATATAGAACTTTGTCTTTGTGTCAGTCGTTTGGTGTGAAGACCCTTGGTGTCATGGCTTGGATCATTCCTCTATTCATCGCCCTTAATGCGATGGGCAGCTGGAACTCAGGTACTATGGTTGGATCCAGGTACGTCTGTTCTCAGCCTCCACACTGTTGGACAATCATTGAAGCTCTGGGCTGGAATCATTCTTCTGAGCAGAGGATACACAAGTACTTCGGCCTGAGGGCGATAGGATCATTTTTGCCCCAGATATAAATACCCTTTAAGCCGTTTGATTAAGTATTTAGCAAATGTAATTATATTTCAGAACTATTTTGCCTCAGCGTCTGCGCCATTGTCCTCACGAGCGCTGAGGTTCAGTAAGCAACAATCGCGTCGACAAAACATTCGTGAAATTGTCATTTGTTACGTTTAAGCATATAATGACGATCAGGGTCGGATCCAAGTATAGACCAAAAATAAAACTTAACTTCTTTTCGCGGAATACATTGCTGGGACAATGCGCCTCCAGGTGCGAATGCTGCTTATTTACATGGAAACCGATACTGCACCCTTTTGGAAAGCGTGCGACCGTGAGGTCAACCACAGGACAAATTCATAGTGCTTCGATGCCTTGGGCAGAGATTGATTACGTGGGTACGAGCAGCATCCTCTTCTTAGGAGAATGGGATGGAATGTTATTATTTAACAATGCCCTGCATACACTGGTGTCTGTTGATTTTGTACTTAATGAATCCTTATCTCTAATTATATGATTTGGGTACCCGGTGATTGGGTTGATGTTACAAACACTGAATTTCTCTATCTTTGCCTGTGTATAAATAATTTAGCTTAAGATTTAATCTGCCTAAAATTGATGACAATACTCATGACGCTGGCACTGTGCCTGCAGAATAGAATATTACTTTGTGAGATGTTTCATTCTGTAACTTATGTCTTATGTCTCTTGTACAGAGAAATTCTAATGTGACTGCAAATGCCCAGGCCGTGTGAAACGCTAAGTTATTGACTGTTAATGACTAAATCTTCACCCCATTTAGTTTTACTTGGCAGGCTGTGTTTTGCTGGCGCACGGAGAGGGCATTTGCCGGAACTGCTTGCCCTCATACACGTCAAATACCTCTCACCAATCACAGCTCTCATCTTTCAGGTTGTCTACTTACAATTTCAGATTCAAGATCCACTATTTAACTTAGAATATTTGATTTATATTGCATCGTTCCTATCCAACCCGACCGCCCGACCAGACTAGTGATGGGTTTGAGTAGACTCCCCGTGACGCACGGGCGGGGAAGGTGTATGTTTAACTATTTATGCAAACATAAATGCTCTCATGATGTATTTGAGACACAAAAAGGTAAACTCTTCAAAGAAATGTGTAGTTGCTTATCTGTGGTAGCTTGTATGTATAATTACTGTTTTTTGTGTGGACGTTTGTGGTGCAGTTCGTGTGCCAGTGTGTGTACATCGCATGGGGAGACTTCATGAGTATACTCCGTAATGTGAGCTTCACCAATATCCTCTTTAACGTGCTCTGTATCATTGGGTTGCTGCGTCTGCGGCGGACACATCCCGACCTGCCACGCCCACTTAGAGTAAGCCCCGTCAAGCAGATATACGGTGTTATTAACTCGTCATAAGTCATACGACTTCATCCAGATGGACTTCATATTCACTGGTCATTGGTCTGTGTTTATGACCAGGTGCCAGTGTGGGTGGCTGTGGTCTACATCCTAAGTAACACCTTCCTGCTAGTGATGCAGCTGATACGCTACCCGTTGGCTACAGGTCTGGGTGTGATCCTGGTGATCGGGATCAGCCTCCCTCTCTATGTCTGTTTTGTCTTGCCCGATAAGCTGCCCTTCTTCATCACAAACAACACGAGTAAGTGCCAATCATATCAAGTATGTAAATATACTTTGTTAAATAGCGTAGCGGTTTTTTATTTACCGATCGCATATCATCTACGTTAAAATGGACTCGTTCTAGCGGCGATGATTGATGGAGTATCTTGATGTGTTTCAGGGAGGTTGACAATTTGGTGTCAGAAATTGCTTATGTGCTGTCCACAGGATAACATGGATCACAACGAATGAACATTGAATATTCCATGCCGTAATTGAATTAAATAAGCAGTAGTTTGATTTCCCCTGAATCTATGTCTGCCCTGTTAGTTTTTGTCAGCGCTAAACAAACAATATCATGCTGGGTATTTCTGCAATCGGGAATGTTCAGAAACAAACAATATCATGCTGGGTTGTTCTGCAATCGGGAATGTTCAGAAACAAACAATATCATGCTGGGTTGTTCTGCAATCGGGAATGTTCAGAAACAAACAATATCATGCTGGGTTGTTCTGCAATCGAGAATGTTCAAAAACAAACAATATCATGCTGGGTTGTTCTGCAATCGGGAATGTTCAGAAACAAACAATATCATGCTGGGTTGTTCTGCAATCGGGAATGTTCAGAAGCGAACAATATGCTCAGCACGCTGAGTAAATCTCTATCGTTTACTGACTACCAAACAAAGTTGGTTTTAGTGCTTCAAACTTCAGGAACTATGATGATGGTAGCCAGTATATAGACTATATGATTGTGATGATGATGATACGAACGGCAAGGTAGATGGTGATGACGATGATGATGTTTATGATAATGATGTTGATAATTATGATTATACCATCGTGACCACGATCGGGAAAATTAAAGATATGAAAACCTTCAACATTTTGAATAGAGGATTCTGTAAATGGTACCGAGAAGTAATCATTTAGAATGTTTTTCAGTCTGTATTATCATCATTATCATCATGATCGTCATTTTCTTAATCACCATGCTCATCATCATCACTGTCATCACAATCATCTTCATGATCATGATCAAAAACATCATGTACATCATATACATTGTTATCATTATCCTAACATCATTGTTATGATCATGATCCTAATCATGATCTTAATCACAATCATCCTAGCCATCATTATTACCATCATCATTGTTGGTACTATAAGCAAGAACACCGCCATAATGAACACCACATCATTGTCTTCTCCATTTTCATCATCAGCGAGGAGGTAATACTAAACGCAGCAGCAGCACGGATATTTTGATAGCCAATATTTTGATTGTCAATTACCAAACTTGAATCAGCATTCGGAAAAGTTTTTTTACGATCAGACAAAAATTAATTAATTGTGAAATCAAAATGTTAACAGATTTACGCCACCAGAAATTTTCGACCTGTTAGAATTTTTTTAACAATGCATTATTAACAACTATATGTACTCTGTTTACAATGACATTACACTTTCAGAATATGTAAACTGTTGAATTATTATGCACGCATATATTGACCATTGAACTTGTGTCATTTTTTGAAAACATAGTAGCTTTTGTAACCAGAAGTGACGTCATCGACATCCATGAAAACTTGGGATCACGGACAACATGTGAGCCAATTCATTACCATCTTACAGGTATTGGCGCTTTTATAAGCCCTCAAAATATTCATGAAACTTTTGTTGATATTTGGACCGATACCACAATTTTTCGACCTGTGGCGCTTAATATATATTAAGAAAAAATGATGTTAATTGCATAACAATCAGACCATTATTAACGGAGTTATTTGAGATACTAGTGTTTTACCTTTCCGATGAACGTGACATTTGCTTGCAGTCATGGTAAACAAAACCCTCTAAGTTAGACGGGGTCGACAATTAAAAAAAAAAAACCACACACACACACACACATATACATACATACATACATACATACATACATACATACATACATACATACATACATACATACATACATACATACATACATACATACATACATACATACATACATACATACATACATACATACATTCATACATACATTCATACATACTACATACAGACAGACATACATACATACATGCATACATACATACAGACACATACATACATACATACATACACATACATACATACATACATACATACATACATACATACATACATACATACATACATACATACAGACATACATACATACATACATACATACATACATACATACAGACATACATACACATACATACATACATACATACATACATACATACATACATACATACATACATACATACATACATACACACATACATACATACATACATACATACATACATACATACATACATACATACATACATACATACATACATACATACATACATACATACATACATACATACATACATACATACATACATACATACATACATACATACATACATACATACATACATATACATACATACAGGTCACTCGTAACAACCGTGTGTTCTACAACCATGGCAGTGATAATGAAGAATTTGTACCATTGGATCCAACGAGCTTGATGTAAACAAAACAAAGGGGGTTTAAAGCTGCATAATAGAAATATTGCGTCAATACTGCAGGATCATTGCAGTTCCGGTCTCAAGAGCCGCTAACTGGTATGGAATTATCCAGGTCTTGTCAGTTGAGTTATCATGTATTTCGAGTCTGGATATCGGCTAAGATTCCACGAACTTGATGGTACCCTTGCAAGGCAAAGAAAGCCCTGATCATTTGACAGAGGACGCGTGGCAGCAAGTTGTGGCGCATCACACTTTCAAAGAGTCTCATTGGTTATGGCTTCAGTAGTTTATAGTGCTGTTCATGCTCACAATTGTCAAACTGCTCTTCAGACATCGGTTGGAAAGGTACATCTTGATGACCTCTGTGTCAGCGTTGGGCACCTCTTGCACCTGTATCAGCTGTGCAGGTGTAACATGGAGTGGTATATCCCGTTAGTTCTTTATGTGAACTTCCTCTAGGTTGAACATGGAGTGGGTATATGCCGCCAGCTCTGTATGTGACCTTCCCGTAGATTGTGCACGGAGAGGGTATATCCCGCTAGCTCTGTATGTGACCTTCCACTTTAGGAGTGAACCTCTTATCTCATCATATCCCCCGATTCATCCATCTCCAACGTTAAGACAAAGCTGTGTAAAATATTTTGTAAACTCTTTCTTAATACACGTATATAATCGATATCTTCTGGTCATTATCAACCGTTATATTCTTCACCATTATGATCCATGACCCACTATGATCCATGACAACTCGAACCAAGATTTCAAAATGAAGATGTGCCATTGCATCACTATAACGACACTGCTGCTGGTGACTTGTGCTCTCAGCTGTCAGAACCTCGAAACAGAAGCATCTACCACCTGGCGGTATAGGAATACATCAAAAAGTGGTGACTAATTACTAGTCTAGACTTTAGACCTAGTCAACGAGTTGTGAGTTTAGATTTAGCGGATTGGGTTGGCTGTTTCTTGAGTTTCCATTGGTGGTTGGCCTATCAATTGTTACAATTTAAACACACTTAATGTTCATCCAGGTCAGTTCATCAGCACACAAAATATGTTACAAGGGACTCTCTCTGCAGTTTATAGAGTTGTGGGGTTGGGTGGAAGCTGTTTTGGTGATATAATAACCAAAAATATCTTCAATCCTGTCTCGAAGTATCACAGTAATGAAACGGCTCATGACCTAACGATTGTACTTCAGGTTGACAAGGCCGATTGTAAAACTATTACGACCTTGGTGCATTTTCACTGAGTGTACTAAGAGAACATTGGATGGATAGATAAATGGACTTACAATATATGGTAGACACAGTACTCATAGTGAATACAAACGTTGCGTTGTGTAACTGATGGCAGTCTGGTTCACGACTTACATATCACGTAGTTAACTCAGGTAATAAGTCTGGCAGCTGGTCCCAGGCAGTTACATTGGTAGATGTATGATAAAAGAGGCAACCAATAAAACCACATTGACTCGCAACTTGTGTCGAGGAAACCCTTCACTACTAGTAGGGCATCATGCAATCACTTCATTGGGATGGATATGGAGATGTGGCCCGGATAATGAACATGGCGTTATCTGGAAAAGGAAGCGATTTATATCGGAGAGGATTTCTTTGGTCGTAAGTAGTTGAATGCTGGTGATTGAATGGCTCACATATTATAGCGACGAACGGCAATATTAGCTAACCATATAATTAGGTTCCCCTTGGAAGAGTTACAACTTACCTACAACTTTTCTTTTAACCTCATACTGGTTATACAAACTAAACAATGGATACAACTATTACAACTAGTGATATGCTGATAAGGCGTCATGGTATGAGTTAGTGGATGTCATTTCTTCAATAGGTGATATCATAAAAAAAATGCTCATTAACCTCCACGCTGTTAGGGCAGAATGATTGGGGGATTGGTTGATAGGTCGCATTAGTGCTCATCAGAGATAAAGCGAGTAGTCAAAACAGTGGCGATCGTACATCATAATCTAACAGAAATTCTCGATGTGGCCATTGTATTAAATAAAACCGATATGATTCGAACTGCTTCTGCTGTAACAATCCCTATAATTGAGCATGCTCGACATAATGTACTTTATAGTACAATGGTGTTCTGGACATGCACCCAGGACAGCAGTTGTACTCTTAATTGAGCTCTGATATTTGCATTACATAGCGAGGCCTACATTTACACCTAGAATTGAGCCTTGGAGTATGATGGCACCTTGGTGAGATGACCCTCAAGAAGCGATACCTTGTAAACATGGTTGATAAATATTCTTCAATGCAATATCAGTGAGCGGTTCATTTAGGGGACGATGGTAACACTGCTTTGGTTACTGTAGAAATATGTCTTGGCCTAACATTAATGAACAATAGTAGCCATCTATCCGGATAGCTATTACCATGAGATATGGGAAGACTGATTGTGGTATTAAATACGTATACAAACTAATCATCATATGTTGTCCCAGATCCTCCCTAACAAATACTACTCATACAGTGGTGCGTCACCACGCGGCCATGTGTGACCTTTATCAGGCTTATCATGGCGGAGTGAAATACCATCAAGAATATGGAATATGCAAAACGATTGAACTTTAAACTGATCACATAAAAGTTCATCTGGGTTGATCCAGGCTGCTCGTCTGTTGTGGCCGCATACCTTACCTTTAACCGCATTCAGAGAGCGCTTTGTCATTACTGCGACATAGCGCGTTGAAGACGCACCAGAATGAAGGGTGACGGAGACGGCCAGGTAAGCGAGCCCGTCCGGCTCAGGCGCCAGTTACACCTGTATCACGGTATTGGTGTTATCACGGGGATGGTCATCGGCACGGGTATATACATGACACCACAAGAAGTCTACATCAAAGTGAGTACACACATTTTTCAACGACTCGCTTTGGCTAGTAGCAGCTCTAAATAAAATGTGGCGAAAGTAAAATTGATTATAATCGTGGGTATATCCGAGTGCTTTGATGAAGCCAGGATTATTTTGACAGATATTTATCGATTGGGAAATGTGACTTTGAGCAGGCAAAAGCAATCACCAGTCGACATAATATATACAGATTCATATCGTTTAGGAAACGGCGTGTTCATGAAAGGTCTGAATCGATATGAAGCAAATGCATGGATCTTGATAGATAATTTTTATCTAAAATGATTGGATTATTTATCAAATGTCCCTTCGTGTGGTCTTCTCTGGCAGACTGGTTCACCCGGCCTGTGTCTTGTCATCTGGGTGGTGGCTGGCCTCTTGGAGATACTGGGCGGGCTTTGTTTGGCTGAGCTTGGCACGCTCTTCCCGCAGAGTGGAGAGCGCTTTGTTTACATGAGAAGTTATATGGACCATGTGGTGCCTTTGTCTATCTGATAACGTACTTGATTACAATTCGCAATGCGGGAAACGCTCTCAAGGTCCTATTACTGACAAGAAGCGTGCTCAAATTGATCTACGGAGACTGTGACATCCCAGAGACTCCCGTCAAACTCATTGCCATTGCTGTAGCAGGTTGGCGTCATGGACAGATTGCCAATAATCGTTCTACAATGATTATCTCCCACACCTAAATATCTGAGCCATAACTGATCAGTTGATGGGCCATGTGTTTGTCAGGTGGGCTGATTCTGTTAAACATCGTGGCAGTCAAGGTGTCCGTCAACACCCAGACGATCCTGACCTCGGCCGGCATACTGGGTCTCGCTCTCATCTCAGTCACGGGCATAGTTCACATCGGACAAGGTAGGTTGACCCCCTTACACGAGTCACCGGTTAATTTTCCTCACCAAGTCAGCTTCATATTTTACAATGGGTTAACTGCAGGAAATGCTGAGCACATGGGATTTGACGGAACCACACCAAAGGCATTGGACATTGCGGTGGCCATCTCCACAGCTATATTCTCGTATGGCGGCTGGTGAGATAATGTGTGTTTATTTCATATGTAAAATGGCTGCAAGGCAGATCATCTGTTTATGCATTAGGGCGAATAGATAGAGGCAGGTGAATGAATTGTATAGATCTTCACCACAATACCGAATGATGTGCACAAATGTATTGGTGTACCAGGAATGCCTTGAATTTCTTAGTCGAAGAACTGAAAAAGCCTGAAATGTAGGTAGAAGTAATTAATGTATTCGTTCCTATATTTCTGGCCTTCCTTCCTTTCCTTTTTTCCCTGTTTGTATATAATCAACATGATGCATTAGTAGACTGTTTCCCCGTGTATTTGTTTTTCTAATCGGTTCCCATTGCTGTGTTTACAGCAACTTGCCGTTGTCCATCGTAATTTCCCAGCTGCTTATCATCGTATTGTACGTGCTCACTAACATGGCTTACCTGTCTGTATTGTCACCTGAGGAGATGATCACCTCACCATCAGTTGCTGTCGTGAGTCTGCACAACGTCACATCGTCAAGGCCAGTGGTTAATCGTTCATGTGCACTCTCCCACAGAGAGCGGTCATATCAAGCATAGACTGTAGCCACATACGGAAATTAATCAAACTCTAAATATGTACGTTGATATGTTTTTTGTCTTTGTGTCAGTCGTTTGGCGTGAAGACCCTTGGTGTCATGGCTTGGATCATTCCTCTATTCATCGCCCTTAATGCGATGGGCAGCTGGAACTCAGGTACTATGGTTGGATCTAGGTACGTGTGTTCTCAGCCTCCACACTGCTTGACAATCATTAAAGCTCTGGGCTGGAATAATTTTCATGAGCAGAGGATACACAAGTACTTCGGTCTCAGGGCGATAGAATCATTTCCCCCCCAGATATAAATACCCTTTAAGTCGTTTGATTACTTATTTGTGAAATCAGTATTTAGCAAATTTAATTATATTTCAGAACTATTTCGCGTAAGCGTCAGTGCCATTGTCCTCACGAGCGCCGAGATTCAGTAAACAACAATCACGTCGACGAAGCCTTCGTGAAATTGTCACTTGTCACGTTTAAGCGTATAATGACGATCAGGGTCGTATAGACAGCCACAAATCTTCTTTTCGCGGAGTACATGGCTGTGACATTGCGTCTCCAAGTGCGAATGCTGCATGTTTACATGCAAACCGATACTGCCTTGGGCAGAGATTGATCACGTTGGTACGAGCAGCATCCTCTGCTTAGGTGAATGGGCTGGAATGTTATTAATTTAACAATGCGCAGCATACCCTGGTGTCTGTTGAATGTGTACGTGATAAAATGAATCCTTATCTCGAATGATTTGACCAAAAAATATTGTTATTTGGGTAACCGGAGATTGGGTTGATGTTACAAACACTGAATTTCTCTTTCTTTGCCTGTGTATAAATAATGTAGCTAAAGCATTAATGGTTTAATCTGCATAAAATTGATGACAATACTCATGACGCTGGCACTGTGGCTGCAGAATAGAATATTACTCTGTGAGATGTTTCATTCTGTAACTTATGTCTGGGCTTGACTGCTCTTGTACAGAGAAATTCTAATATCTCTGCATATGCCCAGCCCTGTGAAACGTTATTGGTCTGTTATTGACTAAATCTTCACCTCATGTAGTTTTACTTGGCAGGCTGTGTTTTGCTGGCGCACGGAGAGGGCATTTGCCGGACCTGCTTGCCCTCATACACGTCAAGTACCTCTCACCAATCACAGCTCTCATCTTTCAGGTTGCTTACATTTTCAGATTCAAGATCCACTATTTAACATGGAATATTTGATTTATATTGCATCGTTCCTATCCAACCCGACCGCTCGACCAGACTGGTGATGGGTTTGGGTAGACACCCCGTGACGCACGGGTGGGGGAGGTGTCGCGGTTACATTTTGCATTGTAAATCTCATGTGAGCTTCAATCCTTCGTTACGAACCAATTCTCGTGGTATTGAACGATCGTTCTTTGGTCACAGTATACAGTACACTTTCGGCACTGATGTACCTCAAACAAATAGGGGATGTGGGTATATAATCCCTAATAACTGGTATCATATAACCGCTGGATGTTCACTTTTTATTCAGCACCTTATTTGTGCGTTTAGCTGCAATAATGTCCCGCCAATAGATAAGATAGTAAACGGGTAACAACGAGCAGCGTAATATGTCACGTTTATAGAGTACCCGTATAACGAGTGGGTCCCAACTTATGCAATGTTAGATTTGATTTCATGTTCAGGACACTCTAGGTCATCAGTTGGTATGGGGGTGGGGGAGGGGGGGATGTCTCGATTAGCTATAGCAGCTCATTGCTAACCTCACTCTCATAATTTGCGCTTGCCTTGTGGTTGATCTCAAGATCGACTTTCGCTATACTATACTCGTATGACAGAAGGATCCTAGGCGCACTCGGTGTACTGGCCTTGGTGGACTGATTGTAGGTTTGACTTCGGCTAACGCTAAGTCAAGTGTGGTGTCTCTGTGCGACCAAATGCCATGTAATTGTCATGCGACGAATATTTCGGAGATTGTGATGAACGCCACTGGTGATTGCGTTGCACTTGCCGAGGAATCTAATGGTTGTAGATATTGTAGGTGGAGAGAAATTAAATAGTTTTGGATGAAAATCCTATAGTTTCAGATATCAAACGTGGCAGTCAATCCAATGGATATAGATGTTGAAAGTGGCTTTGACTCCGATTGTTTCTGATGTTGCAAGTGGCTTGAAATCCGATGGTTTCAGACTATGAAAGCGGAGAGAAATCTGATTGTTCCAGATGTTATAAATGGCTGTAAATCCGAACGTTTGAGATATTGAAAGTTTCTGGAAATTCAAGAGTTTCATATGTTGAAAATGGCGGGGAATCCGATGGCTCAGCCAGTTTCCGTGGCGTAGTGGTAAACTGCGTCGCCTTTCGAACCACAGGTTGTGGGTTCGATCCTAGGGTGTGAGAGGCTTACTGGTTCCCCGTGACTCGGATGGTCATGTTAAATGGCGATCCCATCTGAAAGGGGATGCATTCAACTCGGTAGCTCAATGGCATCGTGCTGGACCTTTGTCCCAGCAGCGTGGGTTTCGCATTCCGATATGGACAACGGGTTTGTGCCAAGTGGGCGCTGGCACTTCAGGGGGCCACCCAAGCATCACAATAATCCTCATCTATCTTGGTCGTGATATCACTTCGTTGATGAAAGTGACGTCAAACCCCAATATTACAATTACCATTTCCAAATGTTAAATGTTATATGTCGGATATGGTAAAATATCTGATTGTGACATGTGTTGGAAACGATGGAAGTCGGTATAATATGTTCAATTATTTATGCAAATATTAATGCTCTCATGACGTATTTGAGACAAAAAAAAGGATAAACTCTTCAAAGGTAGCTTGTATGTAAAATTACAGCTTTTTGTGTGGACGTTTGTGTTGCAGTTCGTGTGCCAGTGTGTGTACATCGCATGGGGAGACTTCATGAGTATACTCCGTAATGTGACCTTCACCAATATCCTCTTTAACGTTCTCTGTATCATTGGGTTGCTGCATCTGCGGCGGACACATCCCGACCTGCCACGCCCACTTAGAGTAAGCCCCGTCAGTTGTATGGTGCTATTGACTCGTCATAAGTCAAAAGACTTTATCAAGATTGACATCATATTCACTGATCATTGGTCTGTGTTTATGACCAGGTGCCAGTGTGGGTGGCTGTTGTCTACATCCTAAGTAACACCTTCCTGCTAGTGATGCAGCTGATACGTTACCCGTTGGCTACAGGTCTGGGTGTGATCTTGGTGATCGGGATCAGCCTCCCTCTCTATGTCTGTTTTGTCTTGCCCGACAAGCTGCCCTTCTTCATCACAAACAACACGAGTAAGAGGCAATCATATCAAGCATGCAAATATACTTTGTTAAATAGCGTAGCGGTTTTTATTAACCGATCGCATATTATCTAATTTAAAATGGACTCGTTCTAGCGGCGATGATTGGTGGAGTATCTTGATGTGTTTCAGGGAGGTTGACAATTTGGTGTCAGAAATTGCTTATGTGCTGTCCACAGGATAACATGGATCACAACGAATGAACATTGAATATTCCATGCCATAATTCAAATAAAAAAGCAGTAGTTTGATTTCCTCTGAATCTATGTCAGCCATTTTAGTTTTTGTCAGCGCTAAACAAACCATATCATGCTGGGTTGTTCTGCAACCGGGAATGTTCAGAAGCGAACAATATGCTCAGCACGCTGAGTAAATCTCTAGCGTTTACTGACTATCAAACAAAGTTGGTTTTGGGAACAACGTCCTCCACTCCCGTATTGTGTGATATGGCAAATTGTAGTCTGCCAGGTGCGTCAAACTCCAGGAACACAGAACATGAATTTGTTGGCAAATGATTTGCGGAGTCATGATTGACAACTGAGCCTTCAATATGACTACCATGCAGTTCTGCATCTTAAGCAACTCTGTGCACAGTCAAGATGTTTATAAATATTTTGCGTTTGACAGGACTTTGCTATGCGACATAATTTTATACTTACTTGTGTGTACGATTTACATATTTTCGGTTATTTTTAATCTGGTGCAACAATACCAATTTACAAAATCAATAGAGGTTTAAACACGTTTTGTTTTTACTAGTGCATCAAATCAGAGCTGTACTTTGCGTGCCTTCCATTATGAAGTAGGATAATAAGTTCCCCTACAAGTCACTAGTAACAACCGTTTATTCTTCAACAAAGGCAGTAATTAAGAAGAATTGGTAAACAACTAATTTTCTATTTCGGTTTTTGACAAACGCGTAAAGAAAATTAGTATTCGACATATTTTCTATTTAGTATTAGGCGAACATATAACGAAAATGGGCATACATGCCATTTCCGTGTCCCTATCACGAATTTCACAACCAGGAAAACACAAAATGTTTTTATTTTCGTTATCCTACTTTTGATTTTTAAAAGTTCATCAATTAAGGGACGCTCCCTGATGTACGCGTAGCGAACACCATGGCGTCCGCGTTAGATGAATTCGATGATATTATTATGACAATATTTCACGCGTACACACATACTCACATACACACAGAAATACACACACAAATGTACACACAAATGTACACATATACTCTCACAAACACATACATGAATATATATATATTATGCATATACTTACATATATATATATATTTATAAATATGCACAAATATATATATATATATAAGTATATCTACATACATATGTATATACACACATATATATGTATATGTATGTATATATATATGTTTACATATATATATATAAATATATATATATATATATATATATATATATATATATATATATATATATATGAATACATATTTATAAAAATATATGCATGAATTCGGTGATATCATCATGAGAATGTTACATATATAGGTACATATATCTATCTGTCGAAATATACAAATGTATATATATATATAAATATATATGTATATAAATATATGCATATATATAAGTTTATATATTATATATGCACATATATACAAATGTATATATACCCAGTATGCGATTTGTCGGCCATGACACCTGGTGCCGAAGGCCCACCGGAAATCGGTGGTCTACAAAATCAAAACATTGGTGTGTAATGGCTTCTCCCCGGCGGAGCGTTTTTGCGCTTCGTGAGATTCAGCTCGCCAATTGCGATATATCACCCGAAAATGCCGTGCGATGTAGTTCAGAGATGACAGAAAGTACTAGAGCCTCATTTAGTTCATATACTGTGCATCATTTGGGAGAAATACGACTGAAAGGTGAAGAATCAAAGCAGGAGCTTGCGACTTTGGCCTTTTGGGCTTCCCAAAAACCCCACACTCACAGGTATGGAGTTATTATACAGATATGTATCTTCTATTTTGTGTTTTGTTTAGACCCAATGTTATTTGTATTGATTTTATTTTGTTATACTGCAATATGCGTATGATTAACTCGGTTATGAAATCAATTGCTAATCAACATTTTGTAATCTTGGGTGGTGATGTATCCAAATTGATCAAATAATTGGGATATTGTGTCACATTTGGTATTGCTCTTACCCTTGATTTTTGTTGGGGTCAATGTATTTATTTTTAAAAATTGTATTATCCTGAAGACACATTTGTTCCAGAAATTGAAACCCAGCAACTTGCCAAACAAACTGGTCGTCCCACAATTTCAGTATGGGAACCTCTACAACTAATTGATTGACACACCAGGTAATTTTTTTGTTTAGTTGCTTTTGATTTCTTATCAGTCATACTTGCTTAGAAATGTTTGTTCATATTTCAACACTACTTACTATTAACCTGTAGTATGAAGTGGCCCTTTAATTCACTTACACTGCTAATGAATTATTGCTTCAGTCATTTACAACAAGGATTCTTTGGGTGCATTCAAGGCCTTGGATGCATACAACTATGTTTACTGTGGCTGGGTAGACCAGCTTCGTGTTCACATGACGGCAAGCAAGTTTGTGTTTGTGGCAACAGCTGTCCGTCCATCTCAGCACACCACAATCGCCCCGTATGATGTGTGGGCCCTCGTTCACCAAGAAGGATGGGTCAAGGGAGCAAGGTGCTGATACATGGCTGGGCTTGGGGAAGCAAGCAGTCATGTTGGCGCCTTGTTGTTCATGATGCTGGCTGTGAAGGACCTTGGCCTCAACAAAGCGGACACATGCACAGATATTCCTGCCCAATAGAATAAAGGCCTTCAGGTAAGTGTATTTTTAAAAAGTACATAGTTACCACATTTGTGTGACGTGGACATCATGCCAATGGGCAATGACTGTCATTAATATATATATAAATTACTTTTGTGATTCATAGTTATTCATTTGTTGTTTGTCCCTTTAGGACAGATCTTGTCCCCATGAAGCTGCAGAATATCGGCTTCTCAATGCCCCAGTATGGGAAGCGGCATGTGCGTAACAAGCAACCTAAAGAGATGAAGAATCCCTCTGGGATATTGTAGCTGAGGCTGCAACGAATGCAGTCATTCTAACTGCCATCGACCCAGTTGGACACCAACAGAATTCCATTGGTGAGTTGGTACACTTATGGTTACAGCAAATCAGATCTCATGGAACTATTATATTTATGCATCTCATTACTTGAATAATCTAATTAACTGATATTTGTCTGTTCTTCAGCTGATGTTTCAAGTCATGTAGTCATATCAGAGACATCTGAGTATGTAGCCCCTGCCCAAACAATTGCTTCGGTCATTGCTGACAATGCTGATGCGGACCTCATTGCCATCAAGTCCAGCATCAACCCTGCTCAGTCAGACCGGTTGTACCAGTCCACAAAACTTTAGGGGAGATGTGCATTGCATGGAAAATCCTTTTTTAATACTGATAATCTATCAGCTTGTTGTACATTTAATTCATACATTTGGCACATGGGGGTATATTGATCGTGACACATCTGGGGGCCAGAAGATCTGCAATGTCAAAACCCCGGTCTGCCATAATCTGGTCGTGTGGGTCCAACTGATCCAAGAACTCTGCTCCTGTAAACATTTTGAAAAGCAAATGATATAAACGGGTACATAGTATACAGGCAAGCAACAAGTTAAGTTACACAAGACCAATGATACTCCCTTACCTGAGTTTTTTACAAGTGCTTGTCTGAAGCCCGACCACCCCACATCTTACTGAGTGTGAAAACCCGAGAAATGATGCAATAAAACTAAGGTACTACAGGTGAAATAACAACTATTGCATTTAAACAATATTTCGTCATTTTGTATGGGACTCTTACCAGGGGGTAACTGTTTTGACAACTTGAGCCTAGATTCATATTCACGGCGAGAGGACAATCTGAACCTGGAAGTATAACATTCAAATTAAGATTCTCAAACAGAAGTAGATTTTAGCTGTATGACATAGCTTTACTGATGTATTACAATAAATCAAACAGTCACCTTGTCTTAAGTATCTTCGATGGGTAACCCATGTTAAGGCATGGTGTTGGATGTTGAGGTTGGCATACCTTCGACAAAATGCTTGGAGCAAACAACAGTGTGTGGTTTGAAAGCTAAGTTCTTCCTGCTAACTGCCTTGACCCATGCCTTTTACCTGGGTAGCAAATCTGCCCCGGGAATTTGAAGAATTTAGGTTTGGAGCCATCCTGGTGTGTAGTTCTTGAGCTTGTGATGCAATCGACAACGCAACAGTGATTCACCATTGTGATATATACCATAATTATTGAGATTAACCCCTTTATATACCCAGTGGCGTGCATGGTTACGAGCGGTGTAGGCATTTGAGCAGATCATAATAAACCGTGAGCGAGAGGCTAGCCTCATTGCATTGACTTTCTGCATGATCAAAGGTATCGACAGCTACGAAATGCGTCCTTTAATCCTTCCAAACCGCGACACACCCGAAATCAGAGACATCACATCTACCACACGACGACCTGTCTTCCACCTATTTCACTGCTGTCAAAATCGCGTTCCTCGACCACCTATTTTCGGTTTAGCGATCCAAGATGGCGGAACTCGCCTAGTCGGTATATACATATACACATATATGAATATATATATATATATGAATATATATATATATATATATGTATGCATATATATATATATATATATATATATATATATATATATATATATATATATATATATATATATATATATATATACATCTCTACATACATTTATAAATATAATTATATATATGCACATCTATATATTCATATATATATCTAATATATATATATATATACATATATTTAAATGTATATATATATAATTATAAATATATATATATATATATGTGAGTATATATGTGTGAATAAACATGTATGCATGTATAGATATAAATATATGCATCTATATGTATGTATATATATATATATATATTCATATGCACATATATATATACATATATATACATTTACATATGTATTTATGTATTTGTGTGTATATATGATAATATATATATATATATATAAATATATATATAAATATACATATATATATGTATATATATATGCATTTATATACATATAATAATTGTATGTAGATATACTCGCAGATCACTATGGCTGTCTAGTTGTAAAATACCATAATGAAGGATAGATTTTCGAGGGTTAGGGAAATTAAATTTTCAGAATAAGACTCGATTCAAAATTGTTTTTGTGCTCGATAATCTATCCTTCATTATGGATTTTTACAACTAGACAGCTATAGTGAGTGATCTGGGAGTGGTGTTGATCGCTATCTGCCGAGGCTTATGCCTTGATATATTTTTACTAAGTTTACGCACTACTGTAAATGAACTTAGAACATGCGGAAAAAAATCTTGCCAAGGTTATGTGTTGTCGTGTCTGTCATATTAAGTGTGATGCGTTTGTTGTCATAATAAAATACCGGATTCTTCTTTGATTGAATTCTTATGGCGTCAAACGACTGATAAAGTACTCAGTTATTTTCGCCATTCGGATCAGTGCGAAGCCAGCTATCTCAGGGATCCTTCTTTGACTGAAATTCGAGTAATCAGATCGAAAAATGGAAAACGAAAAAAAACCCCATTTTCCGTTTTGGTTAGTTAATGATATCTAAAATAGGGACACGAAAATGAAATGTATGCCAATTTTATATGTGTGTTGGCCAAATAGTACAATAGAAAATGGGTTGCTCACCAATATTCCATTTGCATTTCTGAAATGGAAAAACGAATTAACGGTATATACCTTGATTAACATAGCAGGTGCATCCTGTCTCAGCCAGTGCAAACAACCCACACGATCCTACAGCCCAAATGATATACCTCGGCACAAGCAACCTCTACATCAGGGCCGTGAGCCTCCACCCTTCAACCCCCACACCCCTACAGGCTTTCTCATGATGGGGTGGAAGAAATACCGTCACATCCTGAACATGTCCAAATACACCAAGCACAGGCGCAAGATACATATGTATCACGGTATTGGCGTTATCACGGGGCTTGGCATCGGAACCGGTATATGAATGAAGTGAGTTCACGCATTCCTTAATGACTCGCTTTGGCTGGTAGAAGTTCTAAACGCAATGTGGCGAAAGTAAAATTGATTATAATCGTTGGTATATCCGAGTGCTTCGATAAAGCTAGGATTATTTTGACGGGTATTTATCGATTGGGAAATGTGATAATGAGCAGTCACAAGCAATCGCCAGTCGATAACACATATACAGATTCATATCGTCCAGGAAACGGCGATTTATGGTATGTCTGAATCTCAGGCCAAGAAGCAAATGCATGGATATTGATTAAAAAATTTGATCTAGAATGATTGGATTATTTATTAAACTTTCGTATGGTATTATCCTATAGACTGGTTCACCCGGTCTGTGTCTGATAATCTGGGTGGTGGCTGGCCTCTTGAAGATACTAGCTGGGTCTCGCTCTCATCCCAGTCACGGGCATAGTTCATATTGGACAAGGTAGGTTGACCCTCATTACACGAGTCAGCATGTACCTCCTTGCCGATACCGGCTAAGTTACCCCACAAAGGCTGCTTATATTTTGCAATGGGTTATCTGCAGGAAATGCCTTGAGTACCTGGGATTTGACGGAACCACACCAAAGGCAATGGACCTAGTGGTGGCCATCTCCACGGCTGGTGATATAACTTGTGCTTATTTCATATGTAACATAGCTGTAAGGTTTAAATCATTGGTCATTTGATTATGCATTAGGGCAAATAGAAAGCGGCAGGTGACGGAAATGTACAGGTCTTCACCACCACACGGAATGATGTGCATAAATGCATTGGAATGCCTTGAATTTCATAGTGGAAGAACTGAAAACGCCTGCAACGTAGGTAAAATTAATTATTGTATTCGTTCCTATATTTCTCGCCTTATTTCTGCCTTTCTTTTTTTCTTTTTCCTTTTTTTATAATTTGTATGATGCATTCGCAGAATATGACATGTGTTTCAAGCAACTTGCCGCCATTATCAATCGTGATTTCCAAGCTGCTTATCATAGTATTGTACGTGCTCACCATCATGGCTTACCTCTCTGTCTAATCATCTGATGAGATGATCACCTCACCGTTAGTTGCTGTCGTGAGTCTGCACAACGTCGCATCGTTATTCTTCATGTGCACTCTCCCATACACTGCAGGCAGAACAAGCGAAGCCCGTGGACGCGTTTGCAAATGAATCAAGTTGCTTAAACGAGTGTGGAGGTGAAGTTCATAATTGAACTTTGTCTTTGTGTCAGTCGTTTGGCATGAAGACCTTGGGTGTTGTTGCTTGGATCATTAGTTTCTTCATCATCCTCAATGTGACTAGCAACTGGAACTCACGTACTATGGTTGAATCCATGTCTGTTCTCAGACTCCACAACGCTAAACAATCATTGAAGCTCTGGGCTGGAATGCTATTTAATTAACAATGGTGTGCGTTGCATACCATGATGTCTGTTGATTGTCTACTTGGTAAAATTGATCCTTATCTCTAGTGATTTGCCAAACAAATACTGTTATTTGGCTTCATTGTCATTGCGTCAATGTTACAAACACAAATTTATAAATGATTTAATCTGGATCTAATTATTCACTGCAGCATAAAATAGATGAAGGCACTCATAATGCTGATACATGGCTGCCGAATGGAATTTTGCTAGTAAACCTTCCTCCAGTGTAGTTTTGCTCGGCAGGCTATGCTTTGCTGGCGCGTGTTCACATCGCAAAAAATATGTCTTTATTTTGCTTTCAAGATTTCTCAAAGTAAGCCTATATGCTGGTATATTGATTTGTGGTTGATTAAGACGATCGATTTAAAGTCTGTTTGTTACCTAATAATATGATCGTGAAATATGTTTGACGTTTGTGCTTTTTGCATTCTTATGTTATCTTTAGTCACAATAATTAAACAGATGAAAGAGGGATTGAATGCGTCATCAAATAATGCTGTGACCTTTACGAGTGAATCATGCATACCCTGCAGTTCTTGTAAAACTAATATGTGTATTCTCCGGGAGTAATTTTATATCAATTGCATCCGGTTTCGGTTTTGGCTCGTTTTCGGTCTGAGGATTATCGCGCCCTAGGGTAAGGCTTAGATATTATTTTTGTTCTTTTATTGCATGTTCCTTTTTACTTCAAATTTACCAACACGGCTTATGACAGGTAAACGAAGCACTCCATCTTGGAGTCGAAGTGAGTCTTTTTTGGAGTCAAAGTGAGTCTCTTTTGGAGTCTCTTTTGGGGTCTACTTTGGTGTCCGTTTAGGAGCCTGTTCTTTGGATCTTATATACCAAAGAATTTACCGCCTCCATATAAGGAAAGGAATAATCAACCGTCCAAAAGCTACCTCCTCATCCAACACATTCTGATGGTATGCATCATACTAGGCATCAGAAACAGACAGAAGTTGGCGTGAGGTAGCAGTATGACAGAGGTAGCATGATCAGTCAGTTGGAAGAGAGAGTTGAGCTGCTACGCACACAACACTCAAACCACCAAGGCCAAACAAAAATGGAATGCCATAACTCCCTGGCAACCAAACACTCCTTGGTTACCAAGATAAGTAAGCAGCCAGCATGCGGTGCAGATATTGATAGACCTACAGATAGTAACAGCATCAAGCTTAGTTCTACCTACCAATCTCGTCATAACATAACTTTCCTATCCGGCACCCATCTTTGTCAAAACGCCCTTCATAAATAAATAAATAAATTTCGAACCAAGTATTTAAACAAAAATGGATGTGACTGCATCTCATTACGCAGCTTAAAATAATAACCAATTAAAATAAATCATTATAACTCATTATCACTTCAGGACATAATCGTCACAGGATGGCATCCAGACAGACCTTCTCCCCTCATCCCCCCTACACCGAGCAGATAAAAAAGCTTGCCTTTACTTTGATTGGATCCATGCTCCTAAACTGGTCCAGCATAGAGTTGACACAATTTGAGAAACAAACAACCTCGCCGCAAATGCATTTAGCTGGAATAATAATTTGTTTGCCTAAATATATCTTGCCCAGAGGGACAACTTACCTAGGAGGGACATCCATAGTAAAGAAGAGTAATAAGTTACCCTACAGGACGAAAGCAGTGATAAAGAAGATGCCAGAGTAGAAACAGGCTCTCCTTCCAGAACTTGTATTAACCAATGTCAGCTCCATGCATCCGATATGTTAAGTTTAAGGGGAACCTAAAAGACACAAATGCGTTAAAGCTAGCGTAGAACAGCATCCAGAGTCTAGTAAATATGGGTACGGTTTAACACAAAGAACAAACTCCACGCGTCTACAAATGAAGACCAAAGAACAAGAATCAGGGTTTTTCCAATTCACAAATATTAATGGAAAATGGGTAAACAACACATATTGTACTAGTATTCGACCTATTTTCTATTAAGCCTTTGGCGAACATATTAAAAAATTGGGCATGCATGCCATTTCCGTTTTTCCAATCACGAATGACACAATCTTAAAGACGAAATGTAAAATGGGTTAAGTTTCGTTCTCCTATTTTTGATCTTTGAAAATTCAACAGTAAGGGGATGCTCCCTGATGTAGGCGCAGCGAAATAGCATGTCATCGCGTTAGGATAACACACAGACACACACACACACACACACACACACACACACACACACACACACACACACACACACACACACACACACACACACACACACACACACACACACACACACACACACACACACACACACACACACACACACACACACACACACACACACACACACACACACACACACACACACACACACACACACACACACACACACGCGCACCATTTAGAACCGTCATTTAGCATCGTTTCTTAATGTGAAAAAAATCGTTTTAAGTTGGTTTGAAAAACTTAATCTATAGAATAATACCTGAATAAAAGTTTTCATTGTGCTAGAAAATCTATCGCGTGATTATGCATTATTACAAATAGGCGGCTATTGCTTCCTGTGAGTGGTGTTACTCGCTGGGTTCCGAGGCCTATGTCTTGATATATATTTACTAAGTTGACGTACTAATATAAATGAACTCTAAATTTGGAATATAAATGCCGCCAAAGTTACGTAGTTTGGCTTAAGCCAAATCATGTATGATGCGTTTGTTGTCAGAATAACATACCTGCATCTTCTTTGATTGCCAAACGACTGATAAAATACTCATTTATTTTCGCCATTATCAGCATCAAAGCCCACGACCTTAGGGATCCTTCTTTAACTGAAATTCGAGAAAACCGATCGAAAAATGGAAAACGAACAAAAATTCTTTTTCCATTCTGGTTTGTAAGTTTATAAAATCTCAAATAGGGATACGATAATGTAATGTATGCCCTCTTTCGATTTGTGTTGGCCAAATACTAGAATAAAAAATGGGTTTCCAATTTTCCATTTGCGTTTGTGAAATCGAAAATCGAATTAACAGTATATACCTTGATTAACAAGGCAGGTGTATCCTGTCTCAGCCAAAGCAAACAACCAACACGAGCCTACAACCCAAATGATATACCTCGGCATAAGCAACCTCTACATCAGGGTTGTGAGCCTCTCACCCTCCAGCCCCCACAACCACCCAGGCTCTCTCAGAGTGGTACAAGTGGAGGAAATACTTTCACATCCTGAGCATGTCGAGATACAACGATAGGGGTGAGCCTAGAGTACTGTGACCAACCACAACTCATACGTACTTGCACGTGACCATATGTTACATAATCTGGATGATTAGGGAGTCGAAAAGCTGGTACTAAACCTCTAGAATAAAGACAATTACGTGCTGCAATAAAGGAACAAGTCATGGGGCGTTTTACAGACTGATGAACAATCCTGAATTTGGCAAAGCCATGGAGAACCAGCTTAAGTGTGTTGACATGAAGATGGTGCCACTGATTGAGGAAGGTAACCTGTGGCGACTGACTTCCATACCAGCTGTCACTCGAGATAGCAAAATACACGAGGACAAAGATCTGAATAATTTACGTGTGGAAATAAAGCCTGGATATGGAAATTGTGATAATACCGGCCCAACACAAATGAGCTGGGATTAGACAAAACCAAAGGGTTTAAAAGCTACATAATCGAAATATTGTGAATAAAGTCAATTCCGATCACTGCATTGACCGACTTTCTCAGAAGACAGTATTTATATGCATGACATAATGGGGTCTGACTTACAGCAGGTCTACAACATGCATATTCAGTGATGTGATCATCCTATGACGAGAAACGGGTGATGGGTAGAAAATGCTGAAAATGGACTGAGGACCTCGATTGATTGCAGGTTGCTACACATACAAACCACAAAATAGACTCACAGTCCCACAGAGTATCATTTGCTACGGTATTTGGCGGAACAATCTGCAGCTGAAGGTGTATATGGTGCTGTATGCTTCTGCTGTAGGTCTGTCTGGTGCTGCAGGCTGCTCCTGTAGGGCGATCTGGTGCTACAGACTGCTGCTGTGGGATCTCGTTCCAAATATGAGTAGATGTAGACGTACTCTTGGCTTTCTTCTCACTGCAGGCCTCCAGGAAGACACATGGCTTGGATCTTTCCTTTAAGATAAGAATTGAAATTATCTACATTTGCTTCCTAGTCACACAATGGTCACACAATACTAAACTATAACTAGAATCATCGTAACCAGGGCTGAGTACATTACTCAGCGATTGTGCGGCTTATACATAGAGCTAGATAATGCTTGTCCTTTTCTGATGAATACATCATCATATCGCGCTTTAGTCCATAAATAGCGTCGCACGTACGTGTTTCATCAGATGATATGCTTCACCCTGGTGAGATCAGCCTCAAGATGCGATAGCTTGCAAACGTGGTAGACAAATATTTTTCGATTCATTATCAGAGAGCAGTTCATTCAGTGGAGGAATGTAATACTATTTTGGTTACTGTAGAAATATGTCTTGGCCTAACATTAATATTCAGTGGACGATAGTAACACTACTTTGATTACTGTAGGGATATATCAATATACAAGAGTAGCTATCTGAGCTGACAGCTATTACCATGGGACATGTGAGGACTGATTGTGGTAATAAATACGTATACAATGTGTCATCATATGTGGTCCCACAACCTCCATAACATATACTGCTCAGACTGTGGTACGTTACCAAGCGGCCATGTGTGACCTTTATCAGGCTTATCATGGCGCAGTGAAATATAAATGTTCATCTTGGTTGTTCAATGCTGCTCGTCTGATGTTTTATGCCCGCATACCATACCTTTAACAGCACACGTCACAGAGGTTGTAGCTAGCAAGTAAACGCTACATTCGGGCTGACATTATTCCTGCGACCTACCGTGTTGAGGAAGCATGACAATGGAGGGTGACGGAGACGGCCAGGTAAGCGAGCCCATCCGGCTCAGGCGCCAGTTACACCTGTATCACGGTATTGGTGTTATCACTGGGATAGTCATCGGTACGGGTATATACATGACACCACAAGAAGTCTACATCAAAGTGAGTACACATATTCCCGAACGACTCGCTTTAGCGATAGCAGATCTGAGCGAACTGTGGCGAAAGTAAAATTGATTATAATCAAGGGTATATGCGAGCGTTCTAACAATGGTAGGATTATTTTGACAGATATTTATCTAATGGGAAATGTGATAATGAGCAGTCACAAGCAATCACCAGTGGATAAAATATATCCAGATTTATATCGTTTAGGAAACGGCGTTTTTATGGTATGTCGAAATCTTTGGCAAAGAAGCAAATGCATAGATATTGATTGAAAAAATGGATCTAGAATGATTGAATTATTCATTAAATATCAATGTGTGTGTTGTTCTCTGGCAGACTGGTTCACCTGGCCTGTGTCTGATAATCTGGGTGGTGGCTGGCCTGTTGGAGATACTGGGCGGGCTTTGTTTGGCCGAGCTTGGCACGCTCTTCCCGCAGAGTGGAGAGCGATTTGTCTACATTGAGAAGCTATATGGACCATGTGGTGCCTTTGTCTATCTGATAACGTACTTGATTACAATCCGCAACGCAGCCAACGCTCTCAAGGTCCTATTACTGACAAGAAGCGTGCTCAAGTTGATCTACGGAGACTGTGACATCCCCGAGACTCCCGTCAAACTCATTGCCATCGCTGTAGCAGGTTGGCGTCACGTACAGATTGCCAATAATCCTTCTACAATGATAATCTCCCAGACCTAAATATCTGAGCCATAACTGATTGGTTGATGGGCTATGTGTTTGTCAGGTGGGCTGATTCTGTTAAACATCGTGGCTGTCAAGGTGTCCGTCAACACCCAGACGATCCTGGCCTCGACCGGCATACTGGGTCTCGCTCTCATCTCAGTCACGGGCATAGTTCACATCGGACAAGGTAGGTTGACCCTCCTTACACGAGTCACCGGTTAAGTTTCCTCACCAAGTCAGCTTCATATTTTACAATGGGTTAACTGCAGGAAATGCTGAGTACCTGGGATTTGACGGAACCACACCAAAGGCATTGGACATAGCGGTGGCCATCTCCACGGCTATATTCTCGTATGGCGGCTGGTGAGATAACGTGTGTTTATTTCATATGTAACATAGCTGCAAGGTTTATAACGTTGATCTGTTTATGGATTAGGGCGGATAGTTAGAGACAGGTGAATGAATTGTACAGATCTTAACCACAATACCGAATGATGTGCACAAATGTATTGGTGTACCAGGAATGCCTTGAATTTCTTAGTCGAAGAACTGAAAAAGCCTGAAATGTAGGTAGAAGTAACTATTGTATTCGTTCCTATATTTCTCGCCTTCCTTCCTTTCTTTTTGTCTCTGTTTGTTTATGATTG
The DNA here is from genome assembly GCA_034190875.2 of Urechis unicinctus. Lineage (NCBI taxonomy): Eukaryota > Metazoa > Annelida > Polychaeta > Xenopneusta > Urechidae > Urechis > Urechis unicinctus. The sequence continues at coordinate 26,437,709 of CM067354.1, read as the reverse complement.
ACATGATGCTTTAGTAGACTGTTTCCCCATGTATTCGTTTTTCTAATCGGTTCCCATTGCTGTGTTTACAGCAACTTGCCGTTGTCCATCGTAATTTCCCAGCTGCTTATCATCGCATTGTACGTGCTCACTAACATGGCTTACCTGTCTGTCTTATCACCTGAAGAGATTATCACCTCACCGTCAGTTGCTGTCGTGAGTATGCACAATGTCGTATGGTCAATACCATTGGTGGATCGTTCACAGGTAGCGAGTAGATCAAGCGTAGACATATGGAAATTAATCAAACTGTGAATATTTACGTTGAGATGTTTATATAGAACTTTGTCTTTGTGCCAGTCGTTTGGTGTGAAGACCCTTGGTGTCATGGCTTGGATCATTCCTCTATTCATCGCCCTTAATGCGATGGGCAGCTGGAACTCAGGTACTATGGTTGGATCCAGGTACGTCTCAGACTTCACACTGCTGGACAATTATTATGCTTGGGGCTGGTATCATTCTCTTGAGCCGAGGATACACAAGTACCTCGGTCTCTGGGCCATAGAATTTTTTTGCAACAAGATATAAATACCCTTTACGCTGTTTTTTTAAAAATATATTTTAAATCAATATTTAGCACAAAAAAAATTATTTTTTAGAACTATTTCACGAGCGCTGAGGTTCAGTAAACAACAATCAATTCCACAAAGCCTTCGTGAAATTGTCATTTGTCACGTTTAACTTTTAGCGTTTAATGACGATCAGGGTCGGATCCAAGTATAGACCAAAAAAATACTTAACTTCTTTTCGCGGAGTACATTGCTGGGACATTGCGTCTCCAGGTGCGAATGCAGCATGTTTACATGGAAACCGATACTGCGTCCTTTTGGAAAGGCCGCGACTGGGAGGTCAAGCACACGTTAAATTCATAGTGCTTCGTTTTCTTGGGCAGAGATTGATTACGTTGGTACGAGCATCCTCTTCTTAAGAGAATGGGCTGAGATTTTATGAATTTAACAATGCATACACTGGTGTCTGTTGATTGTGTATGTGATTTACATAATCCTTATCTCGAATGATTTGACCAACAAATAATGTTATGTGGGTACACAGTGATTGGAATGATGTTGCAAACGCTGAATTTCTCTTTCCTTGCCTGTGAATAAATAATTTAGCTTAAGAATGAATGATTTAATCTGCATAAAATTGATGAAAATACTCATGACGCTGGCACTGTGGCTGTAGAATAGAATATTACTCTGTGAGATGTTTCATTCTGTAACTTATGTCTGGGCTTGACTGCTCTTGTACAGAGAAATTCTACTATCTCTGCAAATGCCCAGGCCGTGTGAAACCAAAGTTATTGGACTGTTAATGACTAAATATTCACCCCATGTAGTTTTACTTGGCAGGCTGTGCTTTGCTGGCGCACGGAGAGGGCATTTGCCGGACATACTTGCCCTCATACACGTCAAGTACTTCTCACCAATCACAGCTCTCATCTTTCAGGTTGACTGCTTACATTTTCAGATTCACGATCCACTATTTAACATAGGATATTTTATTTATATAGCACCGTTCCTTTCCAACACATCCCTCCGACCAGACTAGTGATGGGTTTGGGTAGACACCCCGAGACGCATGGGCGGGGAAGGTGTCGGGGTTGGTGGACAGTTTGCATTGCAAATCCCATGTGAGGTTCAATCCTTCGTTACGAACCAACTTTCGTGGTATTCAATGATCGTGCTTTGGTCACAGTACACAGAACACTTTCGGCACTGATGTACCTCACCCAAACAGGGGATGTAAGCATATAATTCCTGATAACTGGTATCATATAACCGCTGGCCTTTTATTCGGTACCTTATTTGTGTGTATAGCTGCAATAATTTTCTGCCAATTAATAAGACAGTAAACGGACCACAACGCGCAGCAGGGTACCCTTATAACGAGTGGGTCCCTACTTATGCAATGTTACATATGATTACATGTTCAGGATACCCTTGATCAACAGAAAAAAAACATACGGTAGGAGTTGCGGTAGGATTTGGGGAGGGGGCCTCCATCAGCTATAGCAGCCTATTGTTAATATCACTCTAATAATAAGCGCTTGCTTTGTGGTAAATTAAGCGGTTTTTGATTTTCGGGGTGCGATAGCTTTACTGGTTCTCCGTGAATCGGATGATCATGTTAAATGAAGATTCCATCTAAGAAAGGGGATGCACTCGAACCGGTAGCTCAATGGCTTCGTGCTGGACCTTTTTTCCAGCAGTGTGGGTTTGGCATTCCGATATGGGCAACGGGTTTGTGCCAAGTGGGCGCTGGCACTTAAGGGGGCCACCCAAGCATCACAATAATCTTCATCTATCTGGTTCGCGATATCACCTGGTTGTTGAAAGTGACTCCAATATTACAATTACCATATTCAGATGTTAAATATTATATGTTGAATATGGTAAAATATCTGATTGTGACAGGTGTTGGAAATGATGGAAGCCGTTATAATATGTTCAACTACTTGTGAAGCATTAATGCTCTCATGATGTATTTTTGGCAAAAAATAAGCTCTTCAATGAAATGTGTAGTTGCTTATCTGTGGTAGCTTGTATGTATAATTACAGATATAAATAACTGGCTATTTGTGTGGACGTTTGTGTTGCAGTTCGTGTGCCAGTGTGTGTACATCGCATGGGGAGACTTCATGAGTATACTCCGTAATGTGGCCTTCACCAACATCCTCTTTAACGTGCTCTGTATCATTGGGTTGCTGCATCTGCGGCGGACACATCCCGACCTGCCGCGTCCACTTAGAGTAAGCCCCGTCAAGCAGATATACGGTTGTTATTAACTAATCATAAGTCATAAGACTTTATCCAGATTGCCCTCATATTCACTGGTCATTGGTCTATGTTTATGACCAGGTGCCGGCGTGGGTGGCTGTGGTCTACATCCTAAGTAACACCTTTCTGCTAGTGATGCAGCTGATACGCTACCCGTTGGGTACAGGTCTGGGTGTGATCCTGGTGATCGGGATCAGCCTCCCTCTCTATGTCTGTTTTGTCATGCCCGATAAGCTGCCCTTCTTCATCACAAACAACACAAGTAAGAGCCAATCATATCAATTATGTAAACAAACTTTGTTAAATAGCGTAGTGGTTTTTATTAACAGATCGCTTATTATCTACGTTAAAATGGACTCGTTCTAGCGGCGATGATTGATGGAGTATCTTGATGTGTTTCAGGGAGGTTGACAATTTGGTGTCAGAAATTGCTTATGTGCTGTCCACAGGATAACATGGATCACAACGAATGAACATTGCTAATATTTCGCTATTTCTGCTAGAGGTTGAAATAAAACGGAAACCATGTCAGCCTTTAGAATTGTTGTAAGGCTTAACAAACGACATCATGCTGGTTAGTTCTACAACCGGGAATATTGAGAAGCGAACAATATGTTCATCACGCTGAATAAAGCTTCAGCGTTTATTTAATAAAAAAAAAACGCCTTCCAGATATGGCTTTCACGTATTCTGTGATATTTACCGCAAGTACAATATTGTTTACATTCATATTTATGAGCGCTATAACATTTCAAACGCGACGATGCATTATCGTATGGGGTGTGGTGTGAGGGTGGGATTCTCTAAATTTACAATTACAATACGCCATGGAAACCGGCTGTGCCTCGGATTTTCCGCCATTTTCAACATATGAAACCATTAAATTTCTAGACACTTTCAATATCTCAAACGTTCGGATTTCTAGCCACTTTCAACACCAGCAACCATCGGATTTCTCTCCGCTTTCATAATCTGAAACCATCGGATTTCCCGCCATTTGCAACATCAGAAACCATCGAATTGCCTACAACGTTTAACATCTGAAACTTTAGGATTTCCTGCCACATTCATCATCCAAAACCATTAAATTTCTCTCCACTTTCGATATCTGCAACCATTAGGATCCTCGCAATATCACCAGTTGCGTTCATCACAATCTCCGAAATATTCGTCGCGTGACAATAACCTGACATTTGGTCGCACTGAGACACCACGCTTGACTTAGTGTAAGTCAAAGTCAATCCTAAAATCAATCCACCATGGCCAGTACGCCGAGCGCGCCCTGGTTCCTTGGGTCATACAAGTCTAGCGTAAGTTGATACGGTGATTAACCACGAGGCAAGCGCCAATTATGAGAGGGATATTAGCAATGGGCTGCTATAGCTGATCGAGACCCCTCCCCCACCCCATTCCAACTCGTACCGTATGTTTTTTTTCTGATGATCTGTGGTTTCTTGAACATGAAATCATATGTAACATTGCATAAGTTTGGACCCACGCGTTATACGGGTACGTGACATATTACGCTGCACATTGTGATCTGTTTACTATTTTATTAATGGGGTGGACATTATTGCAGCTATACACACAAATAAGGTACCGAATAAAAAACCAGCGGTTATATGATACCATATTGTATGCCCACATCCTGTTTGGTTGAGTTACATCAGTGCCGAAAGTGCAGGCTGTTGAATAATACTGTTCAATACCACTAAAATTTAAAATGTCCATCAACACCGACACCTTCCCCGCCCGTACGTCACGGGGTGTCTACTCAAACCCATCACTAGTCTGGTCGGGTGGTCGGGTTGGATAGAAACGGTGCTATATAAATTAAATATCCTATGTTAAATAGTGGATCTTGAATCTGAAAAGATAAGCAGTCAACCTGAAAGATGAGAGCTGTGATTGGTGAGAAGTACATGAAGTGTATGAGGGCAAGCAGGTCCGGCAAATGCCCTCTCCGTGCGCCAGCAAAACACAGCCTGTCTGGGTGTGATCCTGGTGATCGGGATCAGCCTCCCTCTCTATGTCTGTTTTGTCATGCCCGATAAGCTGCCCTTCTTCATCACAAACAACACAAGTAAGAGCCAATCATATCAATTATGTAAACAAACTTTGTTAAATAGCGTAGTGGTTTTTATTAACAGATCGCTTATTATCTACGTTAAAATGGACTCGTTCTAGCGGCGATGATTGATGGAGTATCTTGATGTGTTTCAGTGAGGTTGACAATTTGGTGTCAGAAATTGCTTATGTGCTGTCCACAGGATAACATGGATCACAACGAATGAACATTGCTAATATTTCGCTATTTCTGCTAGAGGTTGAAATAAAACGGAAACCATGTCAGCCTTTAGAATTGTTGTAAGGCTTAACAAACGACATCATGCTGGTTAGTTCTACAACCGGGAATATTGAGAAGCGAACAATATGTTCATCACGCTGAATAAAGCTTCAGCGTTTATTTAATAAAAAAAAAAACGCCTTCCAGATATGGCTTTCACGTATTCTGTGATATTTACCGCAAGTACAATATTGTTTACATTCATATTTATGAGCGCTATAACATTTCAAACGCGACGATGCATTATCGTATGGGGTGTGGTGTGAGGGTGGGATTCTCTAAATTTACAATTACAATACGCCATGGAAACCGGCTGTGCCTCGGATTTTCCACCATTTTCAACATATGAAACCATTAAATTTCTAGACACTTTCAATATCTCAAACGTTCGGATTTCTAGCCACTTTCAACACCAGCAACCATCGGATTTCTCTCCGCTTTCATAATCTGAAACCATCGGATTTCCCGCCATTTGCAACATCAGAAACCATCGAATTGCCTACAACGTTTAACATCTGAAACTTTAGGATTTCCTGCCACATTCATCATCCAAAACCATTAAATTTCTCTCCACTTTCGATATCTGCAACCATTAGGATCCTCGCAATATCACCAGTTGCGTTCATCACAATCTCCGAAATATTCGTCGCGTGACAATAACCTGACATTTGGTCGCACTGAGACACCACGCTTGACTTAGTGTAAGTCAAAGTCAATCCTAAAATCAATCCACCATGGCCAGTACGCCGAGCGCGCCCTGGTTCCTTGGGTCATACAAGTCTAGCGTAAGTTGATACGGTGATTAACCACGAGGCAAGCGCCAATTATGAGAGGGATATTAGCAATGGGCTGCTATAGCTGATCGAGACCCCTCCCCCACCCCATTCCAACTCGTACCGTATGTTTTTTTCTGATGATCTGGGGTGTCTTGAACATGAAATCATATGTAACATTGCATAAGTTTGGACCCACGCGTTATACGGGTACGTGACATATTACGCTGCACATTGTGATCTGTTTACTATTTTATTAATGGGGTGGACATTATTGCAGCTATACACACAAATAAGGTACCGAATAAAAGCCAGCGGTTATATGATACCATATTGTATGCCCCCACATCCTGTTTGGTTGAGTTACATCAGTGCCGAAAGTGCAGGCTGTTGAATAATACTGTTCAATACCACTAAAATTTAAAATGTCCATCAACACCGACACCTTCCCCGCCCGTAAGTCACGGGGTGTCTACTCAAACCCATCACTAGTCTGGTCGGGTGGTCGGGTTGGATAGAAACGGTGCTATATAAATTAAATATCCTATGTTAAATAGTGGATCTTGAATCTGAAAAGATAAGCAGTCAACCTGAAAGATGAGAGCTGTGATTGGTGAGAAGTACATGAAGTGTATGAGGGCAAGCAGGTCCGGCAAATGCCCTCTCCGTGCGCCAGCAAAACACAGCCTGTCTGGGTGTGATCCTGGCGATCGGGATCAGCCTCCCTCTCTATGTCTGTTTTGTCATGCCCGATAAGCTGCCCTTCTTCATCACAAACAACACAAGTAAGAGCCAATCATATCAATTATGTAAACAAACTTTGTTTAATAGCGTAGTGGTTTTTATTAACAGATCGCTTATTATCTACGTTAAAATGGACTCGTTCTAGCGGCGATGATTGATGGAGTATCTTGATGTGTTTCAGGGAGGTTGACAATTTGGTGTCAGAAATTGCTTATGTGCTGTCCACAGGATAACATGGATCACAACGAATGAACATTGCTAATATTTCGCTATTTCTGCTAGAGGTTGAAATAAAACGGAAACCATGTCAGCCTTTAGAATTGTTGTAAGGCTTAACAAACGACATCATGCTGGTTAGTTCTACAACCGGGAATATTGAGAAGCGAACAATATGTTCATCACGCTGAATAAAGCTTCAGCGTTTATTTAATACAAAAAAAAACGCCTTCCAGATATGGCTTTCACGTATTCTGTGATATTTACCGCAAGTACAATATTGTTTACATTCATATTTATGAGCGCTATAACATTTCAAACGCGACGATGCATTATCGTATGGGGTGTGGTGTGAGGGTGGGATTCTCTAAATTTACAATTACAATACGCCATGGAAACCGGCTGTGCCTCGGATTTTCCGCCATTTTCAACATATGAAACCATTAAATTTCTAGACACTTTCAATATCTCAAACGTTCGGATTTCTAGCCACTTTCAACACCAGCAACCATCGGATTTCTCTCCGCTTTCATAATCTGAAACCATCGGATTTCCCGCCATTTGCAACATCAGAAACCATCGAATTGCCTACAACGTTTAACATCTGAAACTTTAGGATTTCCTGCCACATTCATCATCCAAAACCATTAAATTTCTCTCCACTTTCGATATCTGCAACCATTAGGATCCTCGCAATATCACCAGTTGCGTTCATCACAATCTCCGAAATATTCGTCGCGTGACAATAACCTGACATTTGGTCGCACTGAGACACCACGCTTGACTTAGTGTAAGTCAAAGTCAATCCTAAAATCAATCCACCATGGCCAGTACGCCGAGCGCGCCCTGGTTCCTTGGGTCATACAAGTCTAGCGTAAGTTGATACGGTGATTAACCACGAGGCAAGCGCCAATTATGAGAGGGATATTAGCAATGGGCTGCTATAGCTGATCGAGACCCCTCCCCCACCCCATTCCAACTCGTACCGTATGTTTTTTTCTGATGATCTGGGGTGTCTTGAACATGAAATCATATGTAACATTGCATAAGTTTGGACCCACGCGTTATACGGGTACGTGACATATTACGCTGCACATTGTGATCTGTTTACTATTTTATTAATGGGGTGGACATTATTGCAGCTATACACACAAATAAGGTACCGAATAAAAAGCCAGCGGTTATATGATACCATATTGTATGCCCACATCCTGTTTGGTTGAGTTACATCAGTGCCGAAAGTGCAGGCTGTTGAATAATACTGTTCAATACCACTAAAATTTAAAATGTCCATCAACACCGACACCTTCCCCGCCCGTACGTCACGGGGTGTCTACTCAAACCCATCACTAGTCTGGTCGGGTGGTCGGGTTGGATAGAAACGGTGCTATATAAATTAAATATCCTATGTTAAATAGTGGATCTTGAATCTGAAAAGATAAGCAGTCAACCTGAAAGATGAGAGCTGTGATTGGTGAGAAGTACATGAAGTGTATGAGGGCAAGCAGGTCCGGCAAATGCCCTCTCCGTGCGCCAGCAAAACACAGCCTGTCTGGGTGTGATCCTGGCGATCGGGATCAGCCTCCCTCTCTATGTCTGTTTTGTCATGCCCGATAAGCTGCCCTTCTTCATCACAAACAACACAAGTAAGAGCCAATCATATCAATTATGTAAACAAACTTTGTTAAATAGCGTAGTGGTTTTTTTTATTAACAGATCGCTTATTATCTACGTTAAAATGGACTCGTTCTAGCGGCGATGATTGATGGAGTATCTTGATGTGTTTCAGGGAGGTTGACAATTTGGTGTCAGAAATTGCTTATGTGCTGTCCACAGGATAACATGGATCACAACGAATGAACATTGCTAATATTTCGCTATTTCTGCTAGAGGTTGAAATAAAACGGAAACCATGTCAGCCTTTAGAATTGTTGTAAGGCTTAACAAACGACATCATGCTGGTTAGTTCTACAACCGGGAATATTGAGAAGCGAACAATATGTTCATCACGCTGAATAAAGCTTCAGCGTTTATTTAATAAAAAAAAACGCCTTCCAGATATGGCTTTCACGTATTCTGTGATATTTACCGCAAGTACAATATTGTTTACATTCATATTTATGAGCGCTATAACATTTCAAACGCGACGATGCATTATCGTATGGGGTGGTGGTGTGAGGGTGGGATTCTCTAAATTTACAATTACAATACGCCATGGAAACCGGCTGTGCCTCGGATTTTCCGCCATTTTCAACATATGAAACCATTAAATTTCTAGACACTTTCAATATCTCAAACGTTCGGATTTCTAGCCACTTTCAACACCAGCAACCATCGGATTTCTCTCCGCTTTCATAATCTGAAACCATCGGATTTCCCGCCATTTGCAACATCAGAAACCATCGAATTGCCTACAACGTTTAACATCTGAAACTTTAGGATTTCCTGCCACATTCATCATCCAAAACCATTAAATTTCTCTCCACTTTCGATATCTGCAACCATTAGGATCCTCGCAATATCACCAGTTGCGTTCATCACAATCTCCGAAATATTCGTCGCGTGACAATAACCTGACATTTGGTCGCACTGAGACACCACGCTTGACTTAGTGTAAGTCAAAGTCAATCCTAAAATCAATCCACCATGGCCAGTACGCCGAGCGCGCCCTGGTTCCTTGGGTCATACAAGTCTAGCGTAAGTTGATACGGTGATTAACCACGAGGCAAGCGCCAATTATGAGAGGGATATTAGCAATGGGCTGCTATAGCTGATCGAGACCCCTCCCCCACCCCATTCCAACTCGTACCGTATGTTTTTTTTTTCTGATGATCTGGGTGTCTTGAACATGAAATCATATGTAACATTGCATAAGTTTGGACCCACGCGTTATACGGGTACGTGACATATTACGCTGCACATTGTGATCTGTTTACTATTTTATTAATGGGGTGGACATTATTGCAGCTATACACACAAATAAGGTACCGAATAAAAAGCCAGCGGTTATATGATACCATATTGTATGCCCACATCCTGTTTGGTTGAGTTACATCAGTGCCGAAAGTGCAGGCTGTTGAATAATACTGTTCAATACCACTAAAATTTAAAATGTCCATCAACACCGACACCTTCCCCGCCCGTAAGTCACGGGGTGTCTACTCAAACCCATCACTAGTCTGGTCGGGTGGTCGGGTTGGATAGAAACGGTGCTATATAAATTAAATATCCTATGTTAAATAGTGGATCTTGAATCTGAAAAGATAAGCAGTCAACCTGAAAGATGAGAGCTGTGATTGGTGAGAAGTACATGAAGTGTATGAGGGCAAGCAGGTCCGGCAAATGCCCTCTCCGTGCGCCAGCAAAACACAGCCTGTCTGGGTGTGATCCTGGTGATCGGGATCAGCCTCCCTCTCTATGTCTGTTTTGTCATGCCCGATAAGCTGCCCTTCTTCATCACAAACAACACAAGTAAGAGCCAATCATATCAATTATGTAAACAAACTTTGTTAAATAGCGTAGTGGTTTTTATTAACAGATCGCTTATTATCTACGTTAAAATGGACTCGTTCTAGCGGCGATGATTGATGGAGTATCTTGATGTGTTTCAGGGAGGTTGACAATTTGGTGTCAGAAATTGCTTATGTGCTGTCCACAGGATAACATGGATCACAACGAATGAACATTGCTAATATTTCGCTATTTCTGCTAGAGGTTGAAATAAAACGGAAACCATGTCAGCCTTTAGAATTGTTGTAAGGCTTAACAAACGACATCATGCTGGTTAGTTCTACAACCGGGAATATTGAGAAGCGAACAATATGTTCATCACGCTGAATAAAGCTTTAGCGTTTATTTAATAAAAAAAAAAACGCCTTCCAGATATGGCTTTCACGTATTCTGTGATATTTACCGCAAGTACAATATTGTTTACATTCATATTTATGAGCGCTATAACATGAGGGTGGGATTCTCTAAATTTACAATTACAATACGCCATGGAAACCGGCTGTGCCTCGGATTTTCCACCATTTTCAACATATGAAACCATTAAATTTCTAGACACTTTCAATATCTCAAACGTTCGGATTTCTAGCCACTTTCAACACCAGCAACCATCGGATTTCTCTCCGCTTTCATAATCTGAAACCATCGGATTTCCCGCCATTTGCAACATCAGAAACCATCGAATTGCCTACAACGTTTAACATCTGAAACTTTAGGATTTCCTGCCACATTCATCATCCAAAACCATTAAATTTCTCTCCACTTTCGATATCTGCAACCATTAGGATCCTCGCAATATCACCAGTTGCGTTCATCACAATCTCCGAAATATTCGTCGCGTGACAATAACCTGACATTTGGTCGCACTGAGACACCACGCTTGACTTAGTGTAAGTCAAAGTCAATCCTAAAATCAATCCACCATGGCCAGTACGCCGAGCGCGCCCTGGTTCCTTGGGTCATACAAGTCTAGCGTAAGTTGATACGGTGATTAACCACGAGGCAAGCGCCAATTATGAGAGGGATATTAGCAATGGGCTGCTATAGCTGATCGAGACCTCTCCCCCACCCCATTCCAACTCGTACCGTATGTTTTTTTCTGATGATCTGGGGTGTCTTGAACATGAAATCATATGTAACATTGCATAAGTTTGGACCCACGCGTTATACGGGTACGTGACATATTACGCTGCACATTGTGATCTGTTTACTATTTCATTAATGGGGTGGACATTATTGCAGCTATACACACAAATAAGGTACCGAATAAAAAGCCAGCGGTTATATGATACCATATTGTATGCCCACATCCCTGTTTGGTTGAGTTACATCAGTGCCGAAAGTGCAGGCTGTTGAATAATACTGTTCAATACAACTAAAATTTAAAATGTCCATCAACACCGACACCTTCCCCGCCCGTAAGTCACGGGGTGTCTACTCAAACCCATCACTAGTCTGGTCGGGTGGTCGGGTTGGATAGAAACGGTGCTATATAAATTAAATATCCTATGTTAAATAGTGGATCTTGAATCTGAAAATATAAGCAGTCAACCTGAAAGATGAGAGCTGTGATTGGTGAGAGGTACATGAAGTGTATGAGGGCAAGCAGGTCCGGCAAATGCCCTCTCCGTGCGCAAGCAAAACACAGCCTGCCACGTAAAACTACATTGGATGAAGATTTAGTCATTAACAGATCAATAACTTAGCGTTTCACATGGCCTGGGCATGCGCAGTCATATTAGAATTTCTCTGTACAAGAGCAGTCATGTCCAGATATAAGTTACAGAATGAAGTATTTCACTAAGTAATATTCTATTCTGCAGCCACAGAGAAATTCAGTGTTTGTAACCTCAACTCAATCAGTTAAATGACAGACAGTTAAGCCATGTAGGTGAGCACGTGCAATACGATGATAAACAGCTGCGAAATCCCGATGAAGTTAGGAGAAGCATGAAAGAAAGACGGAGCGGGATGGGTGAGAAGGATGGAAAGGGATGGTAGAGAAGGATGGAAAAGGATGGGAGAGAAGGATAGAAAGGGATGGGAGAGAAGGATGGAAAAGGATGGGAGAGAAGGATGGAAAGCATTAATGGCAAAAACCAAGGTCGATACAAGAGAGGTAAGAAAAAAGGAAATAATAAAGTGCAGATAGGATGCTGGAAGACAAGAAGGCAAGAACGCCTGAATCAGCAACAAAGAACAAAGGAGTGAAACAACAGTTGAATCAATGAAGAAGGTAGGAATGTTAGGAAGGGTATTGTATGGTCATTAGTTTCACTTGCATTTCAGTTACTCGACTAGGAATTTCAAAGCATTCCTGTTTAAAAAAACATACATGCAAAAATCAACAGTGCAGTTTAAAATCACCAAAAATTTGTCCAGCAGTTTACACATGATATAAGCAATGTAACACTCATGGCTATGTTACTGGTGACATAGTTATACGGTATCTCACCAGTCGTTATACGTCAATATAACCTTTGGCGTGGTCCCTTCAAATCCTATAGCGCGGTGTTCAGTATTTCCGGTGGATGCCCAATTGTTGAGTTAAGTCAATATATACTGATGACTGGAAACAAAAGGTTTGGTGGCAGTAGACAGATGATTTGCAAGGTTACTTGCGTATGGAGGGGAAATATGAACAATCCCTGTGATAGAGATGCCAGCGAGACCCAGAATACTAGTCGAGGTCAGCAACTTCTGGGTGTTGTCAGACACCTTGACATACATAATGTGAAGCAGGATCAGTCCACCTGACAAACACGTGGCCAAACACATATGACTCATAATGTTAAGTCTAGACAATATTTATTGTAGATGCATTAGATGTAACGGCACACAGGGATATCATAGTCATAGTAGGTCAACTTGAGCACACTCCAAGCTAACGTTATCACATAGAGGGCATTGGGCACATAGCGGGACGCAATCAAGTACGTCATCAACAATCATCTGGCATGTGGCCCGTACATTTTCTCCAATGTAGACAAAGCCCTCTCCAGTGTGCGGGAAGAGCATGCCCAGATCGGCCATACAAAGCCCGCCCAAGAGGCCAGCCATCACCCAGATGTCACGACACAGGCCGTATGAACCAGTCTGCAGGACAACAGCATACACGGGGTGGTTAAATAATAATGGTAGCCATTCTAGATCAAATCATCTGCCGCAGAGCTGAATGCTGAGAACGATTATAGTCGATTCGTATTTTGTTCAGTGCTACACTTGCTTAAATCGAGTTGCTGTGGAATGCTGAACGGACGTTAAAGGGGACTTCTTGTGGTGTCGAGTATATACCGGTGCCGATGACAGCCCATGGTAATTCCAATACCGTGATACAGGTGTACCCTTTCCACCTGAGCCGGACGGGCACGCTTACCTGGACGGCTTCGTCACCCTCCATTCGCATGCTTGCTCACAACGGTATGCCGCAGGAATAATGTCCGCCTGCATAGTACAGTGTTTGCATTAAGAAGGCTTTCATGATTTGACTGTGGTGTGTTTAAATCGGTGAATCAATGCCTTTTTTGAGCAGGTGAGCAATTTCGGTGAAAGCAGATTGATTCGACAAATATGAGGACTTCATTTTAAAGTTCTTTATATATTTTATCAATCCACCCATGCATCCATGTTTGATTATATGTATGTATGTACGTATGTATATATGCATGTATGTATGTATGTATGTATGTATGTATGTATGTATGTATGTATGTATGTATGTATGTATGTATGTATGTATGTATGTATGTATGTATGTGTATGTATGTATGTATGTATGTATGTGTATGTGTATGTATGTATGTATGTATGTATGTATGTATGTATGTATGTATGTATGTATGTATGTATGTATGTATGTATGTATGTATGTATGTATGTATGTATGTATGTATGTTTGTATGTACACATACACACACATGCACACACACACACACATACATGCACACGCATACACACATATACATACTCACAAAAACACACACGCGCGCTTTGATTTGACCTGAAGATTATAGTTAAACTAACAAAAGAGACCATTAACAGTACGAATAGCTGTGAAAGAACAAAAGTTCGTTACGGAATATGCCATGTTGAGTTCTGAATGCGACAACGTTCACGATAAGCATAACTTATATATTGGAACAACTTTAATCGACAATATATTCTATAACTATCTTCAGCACCTTAACATTTTCAGCGGTATTAACTAAAATCATATAGCAGAATGACTACAAATAATCTCATAAATTCAAGAATAGTTTAGCTAATTTTGACCGGGCTTATATAATGACACCCAGGTAGCAACATTGTTTCCTTGGCAAATCAGTACAAGAAATATAAATCCACATTACTTTGGTGAAGGCGTCGTGCTAAAAAGGATTTTAAACATTCAAAATTAGACCCGTGTTAATCAGATTTAAAGGGCTCTTGGAATGTATTAAACGATTTGATAGATATAAAACAGGGCATCGTAAACAATAGCGAAACATGCAAAAGAAACAGTTAATGATAAAGTGGGGTACATTTGTAGGAAGCAGAGCAATTAGGATCTAGCAATGGCAAATACAATCAGGGGAAACACCTGGCAATATCGGGTTGTCAGATGTCTGCTTGTTCCATTACGAGTGTCAGCTGCACGATCTTATTGGAAAACTTAGCCAAAACTCTGCGTTGTAAACATCACATTGCTGGTCGTCCTTGTTGCATCGCTGCTCTCGGTGCTCTGAGAAAATAAGGTAACCGATTCTTTGATTTGGCTCAGTTTATAGCGTGCTTTAGAGTGATGGAAGCGCACTTGGACAAGAAAACGCAGCCACGGTATGGCGACCTGTGGGAATGAATGCTGGGAAAAAGACTATAATTAATGGATCACAACCTCGCTGTTACAGGCAAAATTAACACAGCGTGGTACCAGGTGTCCAGTGTGATTGGGGCGGTTTGTTTGGTTTAAAAAGGGTCTGAATGATCTGATTATTGAAGTGTGGGAATTCATAATTGCAGGGCAACAGAGTAACGAAAAGCGAATCTGCAACCAAGCCAGTGTGCCGTTAATAAGTACACAGTTCGACAGTGGTACAGCTTATTATTCATTTACTGGTGATTTAAATGAAATGAAATTTTGAAACGTTTTCTGAGGCATGATACGTAGCAGACAATGCTTCTAATATGACATGCTTATTGTGAGACATTACTTGTCAATACGCTTATTGACATGATAATTAGGTAATAAATATTATATTTTGGCGATCGCACAGTGATTGTTACCGCAAAAAATCTACACTGATCAAGCATCCGCCATTGCATACCCTATATGATTCGGATGTGGCTATACTGTCTACTTTGACAATAATGGCGTATTTTTTTTATATGATACCATAAAAGCATATTACCGTGTCACTTGTACAACATGTCACGCCAGTTCCACATTTGTCCTGCAGTACTCAGCGAAGAGTGAAAAGTATACCAACGACCATGCACATAGCTCGTCACCTGACTTCAATACATGGGAGGCAATCCGGGCCTCTCAGCAAGCACCGGGGAGGCTCATCATGTGAATGACATGGCGGCCATGTGGTGTAATAAATGTTTAGTGGGCTCACTCAAATAAAGAACCACACTGACGCAATTATAGTCGTAATATTAACTGTGACATGTACATCACATTTATTTGTAAATAGGTGTCTATGATGATTCCTGGCAATGTGCGCCAACCCTAAACGTAGTCCTAAGCTCAGCTCATCACCTTAATATCTAAGAGGCAAATTGTATGTTATTCAAAGCGCCTTTAACGCTTGTCATGTCAATACACATGGTGGGGCATGGCGTGATCATTAATTCCAGGAGACGGGACGCAGATGACTCTTAAATAAGCAATCATTTTTAGCGATGTGATTTGTATTGCAACTTGCGTTTAATATTCCAAAATGAAGGATATTGGTGTCCAAAAATGCATGAAATATATGTATATATATATTGAAGTAGATAGGTATGTAGTACACATCGTTGTTGCTTCTCAATGTTGTGAGGTCATCACTGAAACAATTCACGGATTTGTATACCTGTGCATGTCAATATATGTTATATTTCACAGCGACGGCACAAATAGCAAATGGGTATGCTAATCTCTGATGAGACGTTTTATAGTTGTCTATACTCGATCCTACGCACAATCAGACGCACAACGCGACCACGAGGATTTATCAGAGCCTAGGGATTTTGCGGTAGAAGCTTAAGTTAAATGCGCCAGTTAAGTGTATTGAATGCAGTGGATATATTGCAACAAAAGCTGTCAAACTAACCTCCAAGTCAGAGCATCATATAGAAAAGTCCTTTTAAGATTATCACCTACTGGGGGTTGCTAATCGATGAAAACATTTCAACAAAGGGTGTTTGCATATACTACTCTGCTGGTCATTCTGCCTGTATCATCGAGAATGCACCGGAACAGGGGTCGTTCACTATGCATTATATATTCCAGCAGAGTCTGTGCTAAGACATCCTAAAACTTCCACTGCATAAATCCCAAAGCATTCGAGTCAATTACGCAAGTCGTCATCGCAAATGGTTTCACCAACTAAATGGCGTGCAATTATTACAGGCAAAGGCTGTTTGAATGCATGTTGCACACAGTTGCCGAAAATATCGGCAGCTGCGAGCGCACAACACGTGTTCCGATGCTTGCGGTCAGCACAGAGACAAGATGTTTTGCTAATAATGTCCCAATCTCTTCTGGATAAACTTCGATAAACTTCCGGATAAACTTCCGATATATATATACAAATATCTAGATATATATATATATATATATATAGAGATATATATATATATATATATAGATATATAGATAGATATAGATATAGATATATATAGAGATATATATAGAGATATATATATATATATATATATATATATATAGATATATAGATATATAGTATATATATATATATATATATATATATATCTATATATATATATATATATATATACATATATATATATATATAAGTATTTATACAATGTAAATATATATAAATATATATTTATATATATATATATATATATATATATATATATGCATATATGTAAATATGTATTCATATGTATATATATATGCATATATGTAAATATGTATTCATATGTATATATGCATATATATATATATTTATATATATGTATACCTATATATAAATAAATATACATATATGTTTATATTATATGAATTTATATGTATATATATATAAAACATATATAGATATCTTTCTGTGATTATGGTGATAAGTTTTACAACGGCAGCCATCCTACCTCATATATCATATAACCGTGTGGCAAACGTGGGTGAAATTGTTCACATGGAGTTCTATTCACATGTCGTTATTCAGTTTGTCTGACCAAAGGTGAATGCTCCTGAAAGTTTAAAATTATTCAATAATAGACGTTCAGGAAGTTATGTCCAATGAAACCGCTAACAATATCCATATGTCCTCATCGCCTAGTACTTTGCGCATACTGATACTACAATGTATTCAAGAGCACGCCCCCGTTCGAGGAAGCCACCATTTTCTTCATCAAGATGACGTAGGTAAGGAATAAAACATGAATATGATGAGTGAACGATTAATCTATCATTGCCAAGCAGAATTAATAAAGTATCTCGGGATTGAAACAAATAGCAACAGTTCTATTACCAATACCTTGAATGTAGTAGAACAATTGCCTCTTTGGAAACCACTTTTTGTGTTTGGTTAGTGAAAATAATTTTGCATAATCTTTAAGCAGGTAACACGCACAGTATTGTTCTTACGCGTTAGGAATGTAAAAGTTCTCCTGCGATAATTACAATGAAATAACTGTCTCCATACATTTCATCAATTTTCTGTGACAGGCGCACACGTGCAGCTTTTATCGCTTTTGACGCATAACCTGTGTTCTAATGAAGAGACCTTAACAGATTATAATTATTGGTTAATTTAAACTATTCGTCTGTACATTGCATGCCTTTTACTCAGCCACATCGTATTATGGCTGGACATTTCATACATCCTTATATGCAACGATTTTGGTGACAATGGTGAGCAGCTGACATATCCGATTGTTACTCTGCTATATGGTAGGCTTCATTAGTACATTAGATAAAATGTATAGAGTAATATTAGTCACGGCCCATGATAATATGTGCTGGTCAGTCATCAATGTTATTGAACAAAATAGATCTTGTCGAAATAATTACAATAAATATACACATTCATCAAAGTTATGGCAATAGCATTAATATCATCACCTAAATTCTCTTTAGCCATGTTTTTTTGTTGCAGAGAAACAGTACAATATATCATCATATATAACCACCTGTATCTGAATACAGAACGGATAAAATTGTAATAAGAACGATTTACATGGTTATCAGAACCGCTCAGCGACCAGAGGAAGAAGTAGCTCAATGTAAAAGGTAACGTCATGTTGTGATCTATATATGATCACAGTCATATCGAGTATCCAGCTCAGGCATTACACTGTCTTTGGTAGGCTCATACCTGTCAATCTCTTTCATTACGCGTGCTTAATATTATTTTGACTAATACTCCGTAGGCATCAAACTCTATGCTTATGCATTTGCCTTATAACTAATGACCCATTACATTGGATGCTTATCATGTGTGAAAGACTCATTGTGTTTGATCGGTCCATGATAAAACAACATGGTTTTTTTCATTCCCCATACAATAAATTTGTAATGAATTTGTTTTCTTCGCATCTTTTTGGGTACATGTATTTCAGAAAACATGAGAGCTACAAACTGGTATTACAAGTCAACCCCGAATTGTGTATGATTAGTCTGAAATTTGCGTTAAGGATCGATGTTTTTACATGGTTCAATTAAGTATCTAGTATTGACATGTAATTTGTAACTGAGGCACATCACATGGTAGACGATGCTTCTTAACGAGACCGACAGACAGTAGGATTATTAATATGGCAGTCGTGTTAGGCAGTTTACGTTGCTAATGCGGTGATAAAATGATTGTAACTTGAAATGTGGTCTCTGTTTTTTGTACAATGATCGGAGGTCTGCATTTCAGGCCGTTGTAGTTTGGAGAGGTCATTCAAGCCAGTCCTGCATTTGTTCCACAACACCCAGAACAACATATCACAATGTCCACTGAAAATATAACACTGCGTCCGAGAGAAGCACATAAACGACCATGCCCATATCCACCACTTTCATACAGAACATGAACGGAAATTGACACCTTTGAAATAGCACCTTTGTGACCAATAATCTTATGTGGTACTTGCAACATTATTAATTGCTTTCATTCAGATCAGCAGGTTGATTGGTGTGGGGCTATTTACCTTGCATATACAGTTAGTCATATGTAGCATCTGGATTTCGCACCGTCACATTCGAACATCAAGCATCAGTCATACCGTGAACACTATTTGTAAAAGGGTAAATGCTATATCAATCTCAAAACATCTTGCCGCTTGCTTATGCAACACGAATCCGTCTTCGATGCTTGTATCAGATGGAGGGAAGGACAAGTCATTATATGAGAGCATCATTCATACCAGCAGCAGCTGCAAAACAGTGTTGAAAAGCATTTATTTTACTTGGATATTAATTAAATGCTCCTGTGTTGTCATTTGTGTGGTAACTCAATGCACAAATAAATCATCACTTTTGTTTTTGCACGCATCGTGCTGAATTTCAAAAACTAATGCATAAGGATCATCTAGCTTAAAAAAACCCACCTTCATACCATAAACACTCATTTTACTTCGATTCATATAGACGGTGTTCTGGTAAATCGAAAACTTGCGACATTCACCTGAATGATAATTGCAATAGAACATGATGATGCAACCCCTGGTATTCATATATATTGTTCTGCTAAATATAGCAACAAAGATATGGCTTAAACCCCTTCCTTTGCTGTTTCACGGATGGTGTACAAAACAAGAGATAGATTCATCAGTAGTCAGCAATTTATCACACCCGCTAGGCATTGGGAGCAAGAAACGGATTGAGTAGAATATGATAGAACATTTTTAACACCCTCTGTCAGGTAACGACCAATAAGTCACATGGACGTTGCAAAATCGGCATTTGGTGAATCATCATGCTATTGATGGATGTCGAGTAAATGCCGTTGTGTTATAGCAATACTAATTGAGGCATTCTCTTGCCAGTGGCATCATCAAAAGCACCGGTTAATTAGTCATTATATTAAGCGCAGCGTGGATATCTCTTGTTAAGGCATTATGGTAACTGATAAATTAACTAGCCTTACTAGTAACTAATATTGTATGACTTGTTATATGTTATTGCAATTGCTAACGTATACTTTGCACAATAATCTTATTGGACATTTCAATTAACAAACAACCATTCCCAGGCATCACTAACTACTACTCCCATGACATCACTAACGAGAATAATGCTGTTGTCTGTATCATCGCCAGCACAGCTATGTATGTTAACATGTTCTCGCGTCAAATGTCACAAGGGCAGGGCGTGCCATTCGTAGATTATGTATGTGTTCCATAATACGCCAACAGTTTGAAGATCCCGATCAGTTCCCGTCTCGAATTGTTTTGTAATGATCAGAGAGGATCATTTGTCCGATAAAATGGTACTCTAGACTGCTTCCGGTTGCATTGGGGTGAAGATTAGCTTTGGTTGAGAGGTGCTTTCCATCCCGACCCACGGCTGACAGTTCTCCTGTCACCCTTTGTCATAACTCCTGTCAAAGTTTTAGCCTTTTGGGGTCCATAAGGCTTTCTCATATTTGCATTGAGATTTTAGAATGGATGCATAGACCCAAAAATGATCTGCTCAGCCCAGGATCGGTAAGCTCAAACACTAGGTAGTTCTCACATTCAAAACTGGACACTTAGTGTATATATCAGTGCAAATACATAATCGATACCATCATGCAACATAATATTTCTATATAGTATTGACACTGTGGCCCCGCACATGTTATGTTAAGAAGATGAACCGATCGGCAACAACGCGAATATATTATTTCGTAAATCTCTAGATTTAGTCATGCAAAGTAATCAAGAAGTTTCAAGAAAAATGAATACCGTAGCACCCACCACTAATACGAAGTAGGTGGCTATCTCTTATCGAATTATTTATCATGATATTAACAACATGACGGTCAATTATCTACAGCAATTTTGACCCATTGCATGCAGTTGTTAAATGTATTCTTTAATTTGATGTATTATTGGAACGCCATTTTTCTCAAATCTGTGTAGTCCATTACATTAATGTAAACTTCATCAACGTAGAGGCTTAGCTATGAAGCAGCATAAAGTTTGTTTCTCGGCACACCAAGCCATGACATTTTGAGCATGCGTCTGCCACACAGTGAAATGCATTCACCTTGTCTCCGGCCAATAAATGTCGTATAGCGATTACCGGGTGTATTCCTAATGATAATATGGTCACGAATCTCTGACAGCCAAACAAAGCCCGTCTCAAGTTTAATTTTCTGAGTGAAATATACAAAAGGATGTCATATATGTTATTCAAGCCATGACCTCACACATTAAGTCCAGATATAACACATATCTTTAGCCTTTACCGTTGCTGCAGTGCATTGTTTGCTGGATTTGAATTACGGATCAATTATAACTTCTAAATGACACGTGCTATAGATCCTGATCACCCATTCGGTAATCAATATTTTTGCTTCTCCAACTTACAATGTAATTATTGCATTGCATCAACAGTATTGTTAATCAATTTACGTAGATAAAGAAAAGAACGTATCCCAACATCGACCTTAGATGGACTACGTTGAGGATAAAATGTATCATTAGCTGTTACGAGACTTCCAGTTATGTGTATGTTTGATTGTCAGGCAATTTAGACCACAGTGATCTGATGAATACAAAACATTCAACATCACATCTACGTTAGCTTCTATAACTCAGCCAAACGTAATGCTTGGCCTTGTCTAGCTTCACGCTTCCCACCTCTTGATAATCTACCTAACTTTAATAGAATGGCGTGGTCGCCCCGACCAATCAGAAGACTCAGTATCGTAAACTGAAGCCAAGCCCTGAGACGTTGAATCAACAGCCCCATGGGGTTTTCTTGATTTCATGGTAGCGTCACCTGATGACGGGCGTGTGTTTCACTCATTTGCATGTTCGCTGCGCAGCTGGTCGGGGTGAGCCCTCTTGGCATAGCTATAAGCTCTTTAACCAGACCTTCAAGGTTATGCTATAAAAAGGGATATCTCTTGGTACCTTCGGGTAGTGTTAGCTCTATTATATATAACTATTGCAGCATGAGCAGCTCATCCCAGTTAATGATGCTTTGTTAGCGCTTAGAGTAACAGTACAGCTATTGAATCCCCACCTCCGCAACTTGAATTTGATGCCTTTTAGGAGATTATCAACATTAATACTCTAATGAGTATTTTCCCACGCGTTACCAACCAAACCAACGCAACGTATGTTTTGCACTAAATATATTGTTTTGTCCATGGAGAGCTTGCATAATTGAAACTGACTCAATATTGCTTTGTGGTTAGAACGTATCATTATTCATGGGACTTCCAAGAACACCACCGCTGTGGTCTAAGAGCTTTTAGCTATGCAGAGAGTGTCCACTCGCTCCTCCGTCCGAGAATTTGTGAACGCACAACCTCTAAGCAGAGTGATTCTTTATCTGATTAATTCAGGGGCGTGGTCAACTCGACAAATCAGAAGAATCCATGTCTTAAACAGACGCACAACCCTGGGCCGTTAGATTCGCAGCCGCATGTGCAGGTGTGCGTTTATCTCATTTGCATACTCACAGCACAGCCTGTCAGAGTGAACACTCCTAGCGTTGCTCTCGACGCATTGCTGTGCAGACAAACATGCATGCAGCTGCACTGATCTGAATGTTTTCATCCTCGCTTGATGTATTGCTGGATAATTGTTTTGTGTAGTCGAGGAGTAGATGTTATACCCTATAGCGTCCAGGTTTATATATATATATATATATATATATATATATATATATATATATATATATATATATATATATATATATATATATATATATATATATATATATATATATATATATATATATATATATATATATATATATATATATATATATATATATATATATATATATATATATATATATATATATATATATATATATATATTTTAAAAATATACGTATATATATATATTGTATTTCCCTTAAACAGTGCTGGTTGCTAGTCTGATACGTTATTTGGGTATGAGTAACTTCCTTGTGATAAAAGTAAAAGAAAATCGGGGAAACCTACATGAATTTCCCAAAATTTCCCAAAGTGGGGTTACGCTTCTTGAAATTGATTTGGTTGATACCATGCGTGACTATGATAACTAATTTCGTTGTATACATCTTTGAATGACCAGGTAATAGAGCAATCAGTGATTGTTCATTGTAGCATCGATTGTCAGTTCAGATAGATGTGATTGAATTATAGCATCAATCGAACCAATCGATGATCAATGCGATAATCATATATAATAGATGTTGAGTATATCTCTCTATCCAGTAATCATACCAGGTAATAGCAGCAATCAGTCTATCCAGTTGTAGCATTTGTCAGTTCAGATGATCCATCTGTGATTGAATCAATGATATTGTTCAATCGAACCAATCGATGTTCACTGGGATAATGCGTGTATGTGAGTCTCTCTCTATCCAGTACTCATACGTAGGTGGCAGCAATCACTTCTATCCAGTTCACTGCATGCTGCAGTCTGTGATGATCCATCTGAGTTTCAGACGCTTCCGTCAATTCCATGCCAATATTGTGCGAAAGATGTGAATTTTCTGGAGGGGACATACTATGTGCGAATGCAATCACGACAAAAAAAAACATGCAGATTGTCAGCGCTGGAAGTCAAGTACTGGCGCGTGTGCGGAAACTTGGAACAAAACACCTCAGATTAAGAGCGCTTGAAGAAGTCAAACTCAAGTCAACCATGGAACAAATCAGCCTGGAACATACAATAAACATTGGTGATTTTGAACAAACTAGGCACCAGTTTTGCCAAAGGTATTCGCACAATCTCCACAGACCACTTGTCAGCGGCTGTAGGATAAGCAAGCGCGGGGACAATGACATCCATGACGTTAGTGTAATGGTGAACAGACAGCAATCGAATATCAACCAGAGAGTGAAAGCGTTTGTGGACAGTAACTTGATGACACCGGCAACTCAAACCGATTCTGATTTACACTGTAAATCAGTTACCTTATAATAACACATTTTGCTTTCTTCGATAAAGTTCCCATCTTAGACGTATCATATTAGTGGATGTATTGGATACGCAAGCCACATAATAGAGTGGCCTCAGTCTACTGTATATGGGTATATACCCAATATATAATGGTTGCAAAGGAATCTTAGTTGTAGAATGAAGTAAGCATCGCTGCAAACGCGCAGAATACGTTGGTATTGAGGATGTGAGTATAATGTTGCCTGAATAATCGACTCCCGCTCTTAGACTCAGCCTTTCTCACAGTCAATGATTAAGTAGTCCCTACAATCTGTCATAGTATAATTTATATGGTCTTAGTTCTGGAAAGAAAGTTGAGTTGTGCATACCCAATCTTGTATTTCACTACTTGTATTGTGTGGATGCATTATGTAAGCAAATCTATGTCATTTATAGACTTATACCAATTAGTTTGAGCGTACACTTGCGCACACTTGATCTCAAGATATATTTACGTCTGATGGATATATATCCTTCGCGTGTCGATGCTAAATGAAAATTTCTACTGAGTGAGCATCACTTTTGAAGATTGCGTAGTGGGTGCATCCTCGCCTGGCTGTTGAGTTTTACAGCCAATGCCTGATCCCGCCATGGAGATGTTACTCGTAATGCTATCAGAGATGGGAAACATGTCTTTACCTGGAGATCTTTCATTCACATGTTACAGCACCTGTCATAATTGTTTTTCTAATTGGGGTGCTGTTTGCCTCAAACGAAAATAGCGGGATTGCCAACAGCTGAGATATCGGAACGATAAAACTACTTGCGATCTTGAGTAAATTCACTAACACGCCACGGAACTACCTTCAATAAATTTAAATCACTTAATTTGATTAAAGTCACTGTCTTATGTTTACAATTGCGTATACAAATTGCACGACATTTATTGATTGTAAGAAAGAAGGAAAGCTAGATTTTGGCTATTTACAAAAATGACCTCCTGGGCGTTTCTCTTGATATTGCCAATTGTTTCAACTAGATTATCTACACTTCTGCGCTGTGATCGATTATTTAAACCGACTTCTCGCTTTGTGATGAAATACATCCAATGTTCCTTAAAAGTTTTGCTCCATTCTTCACACATCTTTCAACATTCAGTCGCATAACCATTGGCAAATTCGTATTCATGAAGGACAATGTGCACCAAATTATACTTATGTAAAGCATTGTTTATATCGTGATTACTATCTGCATGATTCCTCATTATCAAGCAACGTGATCAATTGCTCCTCTTAACTGATGAGGAACATTCTCAGACAGAGGTGTTTTGCTCGTGCGCTGGACATTGGTGCCTTTTTAGTATAAAGAGAAGCAGCAATTTGTTTTGGCTTCTTCGGGTATCATATAAGGAATTGTCTCCGTCGTGGTTGGTCGCCTCCTATATGGTGCCCCCGATTGTGCAAATCTCCGGTAACTTGAAATAGGTTGTTAACTCGACATTCATATTCAATATTTCAGGCCTTAAATAACCACAGCAACCAGGCCTTACACCTATCAACGACCAGGGAGGATGTGATGTGGCTGTCTTAGATAGTAAGGCATAGTGCCAGAAAAGTTTGACCGTGTCTTGTCTAAACATGGTTTAGTGAAAGAAAGATTCTTATTTGGAACTTTAAGCTCTTAGAAGATAGATAGATTTTATCAGGCAATCAAAATCATGCCTAAACTAGATTTCTTCTACCAACCCCTGTCTTTGGCCTAGAAAGACTGACGACCGGTGTCCTGTTACCAAGGGGCTCTCATAGTGTCGATTTCAGGACTGACATTGCTGTGATCAAATCACAGCATGTCCTTGGAGCACGTGCGACAATTGACAAATTATGCCAAGCAACACATGACATCAATGTTGCGGAGTAAGGAGAGAGAAAATCACATGTAAAACGTGGATCTGGTAGTCTATAAAGCATCCCCCTGTTCTGGTAGCCTCCTTCATCGAGTGGCATTCGTTACTAGAGTTCTGAGGTGGTTTCACAACGTGGCCTGAGTGACCCCATGCCATCAGAGTTTGTAATTGTACCTTGCATGAAGGTTTGGAGTCATCATATCCATCTATCAATGCTCCGTTTCTAGTAAGCTGTTGCACGGTATGTGTCTTTTGCATTCACGATGAGTACGCGCCATAAATATTGGATAGCAATAAAGCAGTTTTTAACACCGGTAATTTCCGATAGTTGTCCTCGGTCAGTGCCTTTCAATCGAAACCTTACAAGTAAATATGCCAAACTGTTGTTTTATGATTAAATAACATGACTGATGTACACATTCAATGCCGAAAATACTTGCATGTTAGTTTATTATTTCGGCATTATGGAAACCGTTTAAATTGCTTGACGATGATGTCATTGCATACCGTTCGAAATTGCAGTGGCCAAGAATCATGCAAGAAATCCAATGCCCTCTCTGCCTGTCTCTTGAGATTGCCGACTCTTTTCATTAGGTGTTTCTGTACCTCTAATTACTTATTCACACGGACATTCTCTTTGCCGGTAAAATACATCCGATCTATCTTATATAAGTTTTGCTCGAGTACTCTTGTGCTAAGACAATTAATCCTACACTTTATGCGTACAAAGGTATCAGTGATACAATGCGTGTGCATTATGAAATGGAGAGAAGTAATTCCTGCTTAAACGATAATATAGCAAGCATGCAGCCACATATTCAAACAGAGAGATGTTTCATATCTTAGCAATTGCCGCTCGGGATCAATCTGTGTCAAAAACATGTGCTACAAGGCAACGGCAGACGTGACAATAGCATGTTCTACATGGCAACAGCAGTCGTCTCAATAGCATGTGCAGCAAGGCAACACCAGTCAGTTACAAAACCATCGGAATAACAAAACACAGCTGATAGCTCTTGTGCTCGTAATATACTCCTGGTTGGCAGTGCAAGGATCAACGTTAAACAAGACAGCTTCGTTAATATAAACAGGATATTAGTCGAAAGCCGTCACTACTATCTACCAGACTTGTTTTATCATTTACAGTGGCTGCAAGATGGATGACTCCGCTAAGCTATCAGGTAAACATTACTCTGCATTTGTTGTGTGTGTGTGATGAAATTGTTAGCCGCATCTTACATAGGGAAACAATTCGGTCACTTTGTCAACGAATGCTTTTTGCAGATTGAGAAATATCATGTTAACGCGACTTTGACCTTTATAAAGTGAAAATATCAACATTAGCAATGTATAATACTCGGCTATAGTCGGCTTCCAGAGATCTTGGAGTCCCTTTCTATCACCCCCAAAGTGCGATCGTTAGAACTGGCCCTAGTATTATATACTCTCTCCTCTAATACCGAATCATATAACTGTAGTTGCCATGTTATATGAATTATTATTCTATCTTAACGCTCATCCTTAAAACTTACTCCTTTGGAACGGCAAGTATTCTTCCGTTAGCTTTGTCCGTCACGGTCGTTGTTTATATTGGTAGATACGCATTGAATTCACCATTCACTGCATACATGTTATATTGTTCCTTAAGTGGATAATATTGCGTCCCAAATTATTAGATGAGCCGAGCAATACTAACAAATTCAATTAATTGACTGCCTCACCATCAGAGATACCTTTAGTTTTAATGGATTAAAAATGGCATTATATTCACCGGCATGTTGACTACATATCTTCAGCACAGCATACAAAGAAATGAGACAAGGAGTAACAAGCGAAATATCAGCGCCATGACATAGAACACTGGCTCAGAGAATTTGCAATGGTTACCTTCATTCCTGTTGCCTACATACAATTGAAACATATATTTTGTTGTCAACATTGTTCCTTAACTGGATAATGTTGCATACCCACTTATTAGGTGAGCCTTACCATCATATATACCTTTAGATTTAACGGATTTAAAGTGGAATTATATTCATTGGCATGTTGCTGATATATGGTCAAGATAGCCTTAATGAAGTGAGACAAATAAGCGTAATATCAGCGCCTTGAAATAGTACACTTTCATAATCTTGGCCCATATGAAAGGTCGGCTCGTGTTAGGACAAGCATTGCACACTAGTCATATCAGCCTCAGTAGTCGCTACTCATTATTTAAGCATACAGAAATATTTGCGATGTGTACATTTATCCAAACAATCCGCTTTAATGGATATTTCCTTTTTAAATGTATTGGATGACGATGTATGGTTATCTATTTTAGCGATATTTGTAAGTAGTCATAGTCTACGTGGTGTTGTTCATATTAGCCGACCATCGTGGTGATTTCTTTAGGTTTATTTGAGTTTGATGTAGATGTATTAGCCTTAATTATGGTTGTAGCAACCATGGGAACTCTTAACCTTTAATACACAGTAAGTCATACATTCTTATATGCGAAATTGTCTAATATTGTTTAGTACTGATTCATGTCAATTGAGTACATTTTGTTGTAATTTGTCATTCCGATTCTGTTTTCATAAGGACTACAATGCAAGCATCTGATTGCAAAGCACCACAAACCATCAGATATCATCATACCAAGCGCACTTTCTGTTGGAGCATATCTAATGTCAACAATTAAACCTCATGACTGTGGTATTAGTAAACCGGCCCCGTCCACACAATCACTGTAACAGCTGGTGGTTCAGGGAATCCATTATCTGAGAGGATCTTTTGTAGCAACAACACCTGCGTATCATTATTGCAAGCCATTTCCTTTCCTGTGGCAGCTGACTGGATCGCCCTGCAATACCCAGAATCAGTGGTGTTCTTCCATGTCGAGCTAATTGCAGAGGTGCATTGTAAATGAATGCCGACGCAGTTGAATTCATATGCTGATACCGCACACGCACACACAGCGATATTCGAAAGAGCTATGCTTATTTGAAATCCAAAAAGGGCTATAAAAATTATTTCCTATACTTTACGAGAAAAGATGACTTGAGAACGAAACATCAAACTGCCCCACACAGGGAGCTTGTTTGATGTGTTTTATTACAAAACAAATTACCCATGTTACTAATAACCTTTGTATACTTACCCGCCCATATAGTGACAGATGAGCTGTGGCCTCCATATTGCTTCTTCAGTAATACGATAGGCACCATGTTATGTAAGAGGCAACGTTTGTCCTAAACGATGCAATAGGCAATGACTGCAACAGTATGCAGGAGGTATATTGCTGTACAAAGACACTTATTTGTACCATAAAATACTAAACGCAATTTGAATGTTTGCATCATCTAATAAACATGTTAATAATTTTAGCGCGTTCGTGTGACATATATCAGGAATTATCACTGGATTATACACCCTCTTGAATTTTGCATATAACGGCCTTGTAATGGGATCATCAACTTGTCACAATCATATTGCCCACCTTGGGTTGCAAATCTCTTTCCTCTTGGGCTGAAGTCTAACGCAATACCGTGGTGCCATTTATATAAAACCACTGATTATACGTTGTTTTGATGGTTACTATAGTATGTGTATCTATAAAAGTTCATTACTAAAAAGAAACATTGTTCAGTATCCTGTAAAGCAGCGCCATTACTTATGCTGACCATGGGATCGTACTGCACAATGGTCGTGCTGGTCATAATCTCTGCACATCGTCGATGGCATTGCTTTTTCAATTAATAGTTGTTTTCAGCCCATGTTTGTCGATGGATATCATTTTAGATTTTACATATGCTTAATTCTACTTCGCAATATTCATAAACAGATGCAATATATGTCAGTGATGATCTGGATAGGCTGAACTTCGTCATTGGTAAGTTCCTTACAAATTAGAAACTCCCGTACCAGCATGCCTTTATATTGTACGTTTTTAGAGTCATAGAGAGAACAGGGAATATGCCTCACTTTATCCGCATATGCATTTATGACCTTTCCTGCATGATGATTGAGTTGGCACTACGCCGGAACAACTAGTCGGCGGTTGAAAGACAAAATATATATATTTTTTTCATTTATATGGTATGCGTTTTATTTTGCTTATAATTGAACCGGAGACGCTGCGCCGTTCATTGTATCCACAAAGAAGATTATACTATGCCAGAAGTCGGGAGGTTGAAAATATGCATCCACTGAGTATAAAGCGCTGTGATGAGATAACTGGAGCAGCAGTGAACCAATATACCATTATGAATCTTAAGACCTGACATGCGTCGTGTTCAATAATGTTATAACACGTGGTGTTCATATTTACTTTCAGGTGTTCTATGGAGTACAGTAGTTTAGAATTTGCTTCAACTTTTTGCATTGCCGTTTAACGGATGATGCTCTGTTCGAACTGAAAGTGAGATGAATTACATGAGCAAAGCATCATTCTAAATGCGCATTCGAAATGAGAGCGATCTTGAGGAAATTTCAATGGGGCATTTCTAACATACCCTGACAGGTAATATACCAATATGCACATTTGGCAGTGAAGCAAAAGTGTCGCAATGCTTCTCTACATCGCACAACATTTCCGCTATAAATAGGTTGTGTTGTATAGCTTTCTATGTATTGATAAAGAGTATGACAGCATTAAGCTTGTAATGTCATTGTACAAGGACTTTTCGTTATCTACTCATCATGATGAATTTTGGTCGTTGTAGCATACTTGCCAGTGAGTATTGGTAATTTTGTTCTTCACCAATATCAGAACGTTATTACCCTATGCAGCAACGATCAACCAATAAATACAATAGAATACTGACCTTCCCCATGACCTTCATTTGAATGATCAGTAGGTGTGTGTCCATCGACCGATTAACAATTACTAAACTACCAGGAACTGGTCAACCGCTTAGCAATCCTACACCAATTACCCTGTCTGGACATATTTATTTTCGGGAATGAACTACAGGCTAGCCTCATAGAATACCATCCGTCTAAGAATGTGTGGAACGTAAGCACCACAGATTTTGCAAAGGTCCTGTCGTCTGCATGAAACGCCAATCAATGCGACACTCGTGACGTTATGAAATCTCATATATCATTGAATGCTGGTAAATAATATAGAGTCGCATTAATTTGATTGTTGGGCTGAGTAAAAGTCGCAAAAGCAGGTGGCCCGATTGCATAGTTGATTGTGGAAAGCATTATATTGCAGCATACCGAATTATAGTTCACCATACAATTCGTAACAAAGAAGTCAATCTTAGATTTACAAAACAAATCAGAACGAGGACGAAGATCGTGAGCGAAATAAGACAGCTGATGTAAGTTACATGATGCAGTATGAAAAGGTCATACTCAACATAGGGACTGTTTTGTCACATACGATATGATTGCGATCGTCCAGTGCATCGCATGGACGAGCCAACTCTGCAGCGTCGACATCTTGTATCCTAACTGGACTCCCTACATAGACATTGATTTCTTGTATAAAGATCACATTGTAGTCATAAATTGGTACCTTGTGACTTCTTAGACTATGACCATATATTAACATGGCATCACGTGTGTAACGTTAAAGGTAAAGGTAATAGCAGCATGAAAACACCATGAGTATGCGGATGATATAACTGAAAGTAAAACAAAATATCTCTCTGCAGACGCATCATTTAATAACTACCAGCGGACTTTCTATGTGGAAAACAAACTAACGCATGTAATGTGCTGTGAATATCAGGGATCTAAAGGTTCACTTATTTTTTCAGCTGTCCTGAATATTCGTTGCAATAGACATATCAATCTTTGTTGTTCGAAATGTACAAATGCTGCAATATATTTAATTTACGTAGCAGCAACATTAACATGGAAACGATTAGCAATCATCGAACCGTAATTTTCCCACAAGATGACAAGATGGACCTCTCTCTCGTCAAAGAAATTATGTTATCTTTTCAGATATCGTTCTATCGCAACGAAATGAAAGTGTAACACATTCAATGCATTAACACCAGTAACATGATGAGATTTTAGGTGCATCCATTAATTCACCAGCACCTAACGTACCCTACGTATGTACTCCTATGTCATTATATTTGGCAATAAGGTTTTAATAGATATGTATATATCAAATATAAATGAAATACACGGAGATATAACGGTGAAGCATTTGCAGTGACACGGTGCTCTTTGTCTCGGGTGGGATACGGGGGATAGCCATCGTAATATACTGAGAAAACGTAGATGTTGATCTAGCTATAATTTAAACGAATTTCAACAGCACGTCTGCGGGACAAGCGACCAGAGTGATTGCTAAACAACTGCCCCAGTCATTCTAGATAGTTGGAAACTTCACGTTGTGATAATTTGCAAAGTTAAACACTTATCTGGTGTGATAGAACACTCATTCTACTCATTAGACAATATATTCTTCTATGTGGTGGTATGACCGATGTCTCCATCAGCTGATGAATTCCATCTTAATTTCTGCCTCACTTTTGGACGTTAAAGGTTTCAGACTGGTACGTTGTGACAGTCGTATCGATGTGCATGCATTTTTGAGCATAAAAGTGCTGCAAGATAGTATTCGTATTCATATACATCGTCAGTGGCCACCAAATTGTTCACAGGAAATCTTATAGAACAGCGCTGTACATGGCAGGTTTGGTTATATAAGCCGACGATGAATCGACGACCATGGTAACTGCCCACTCAAGTCTTCGTTCTCTTTGCATGAAATTGAACCATGATTGCGCCCCCACCCTCGAAGCGCAGAGTCAACAAACAAACTGTTTAATGAATCCCTCGATAGCAGATGTTATGTGGTTTGGTAGTTTCATATGGTTTTATAAACATCTTAAGCAGCAGAAAGCCACTTCGATAAGGTTTCGCTATAACTGTGATTAATGCACCAACATATAAGCTTATGTTGGGTAACACAGAGAGGGCGATGGTTTCACTCAGCTCCTAACAATTTGGATGATTATGTCATATATAATCCCTTTGTGTGAGATATTAGTATACAATAAACGCTTTCCTAGGCAGCGTACTATCTGCGTAAACAATAGATGTGCACATTTATACATTAAGGCACCTTGGCAGCAGCTACGCCGTACTTACTGATACACGGACAGGTGGCAATCTTATCTAGTCAAGTAAAGATATTCAGTTGATAATATGAGTATTTGTCATTACTTTTTCGGCTTAATTCGATTTTTGTCGGTCTTTGTGGCTCTGAAGGAAATTCCAAACGTATTTACATTGCCGTATCCGAGCTAATATTTCTCGTTCAAACATTCAATGTGCTCTGTAATAGGTTCGGTCATCTGACAGTTGCTGAGAAGAAATTGACGGTACTGGTTGTCACACAAAGATGAAGTGCAACTATTGCTTTGGCGGGATATAACGAATTTTCCGGCCATCTCAAAACTCAGCACTATCCAAGCCCTTAGTACAACTGGGTATGCATATTTCACGCGTCCATTCCATTCAACTAAGTGGATACATTAAGTTGTGCCAATTTACGAAGTCAGGCGCCACCTGGGTCTGTCTCTGGGGATCATAAACGTTTTTATTCCGTCTGTCTTGTGTGTTGAAATAATAAGATATCTGAAATATTTACAATGCGTGTGTTCTTGCTCACCTTATAGGTTACATCGTTCAATAAGCATCCTTCATTTTTTTTTTTTGCATTGTCACTGGAACTGTCCGCGTTGGTAAGATTGTATCTATGTGTCTTTGACAGTTCTACAGACGGTTATATTGGTAAGCATGTTTGCCGTTGCCGGCGGTCCCTTATTGTACCACACCCGCTCCACGTGTAGTTGGTTTCAGCCAGCTGCAGCATGTACTGCTAATCGACCTAAGGATGAATATGAGCAAAGTACGAGTGCCAATATGGAACATGATTCCCACCATCATTGAGCATAAAGCAATCATAGCATGGTTTTATGTATTTGGAATTTCATTTCGTGGTCGGGTAATTTACAGATAAGCAAGCAATATGGCCTTTGTTACAACGTTTTGAATGACATAGAGAACTTTATGACATTCAGGATCCAGCATAGATATACTGAAGCGATCGTGACGTGAGGGATAACATTCACTGTTGGCAGGTCTTGCTGCAGCCGTCTGGGTCACCCGTACTAGACTCCCGAGCAGTGCTTAAACATTTGTTTTGTGACATATACCCATCTATAGTCGTGCAAACTATGCATGACATTCATATGGATCAGCTACGGTGTCTGAACTCCCCCTGGGTACACATGTTATATGTCGTCGAGATCATGAATACATACTATTGAAACAAACACGTCCCAAATACTAATTACACCTATCATAGCTATGTATCGTAATGACAAAATGAGTAGAAGGGTATGATTGAATAATGAAATCTTTGACGACCTGAGCCAACTGTACAAATATTCACAGCTTTGCTCTATGTCATGAAATGCATCTTCCCGATAATATGCAACACCCACCCCCTCACCCGTTTACTAACAGGTTGCGTGTTCTGTCCAATGAATAATCGATTTGTCTGGTTGTAGTAACCGACTCCAGGAACAAACCTGAAAGACCTCTTTGCATAATGTAGCATACGATTTGCCTCTCAGAAATAAAGTTTATAAGCTAATAAAATAACACAGAACCTAGAGCATCTTACATCTTTGAATTTACATGGATTTAAATGTGCTAACTCCTGGATGCAGCGTAGACACATAATAATGTTTATTAGCAAATACAGGTGGTGACACATTAACGATAATGGGTTCATCGGTACAGCCTCTGGAGACAGTCATCTATCAACCACTCAACCCGTCTTTGTGTTTCAATAAAGACATGTCCAGCACTACAGTCCTGTTGAATCATTTAGTATGCTTTTGCTACATTACCGGGATTAACATGTCTGCTCCGAGCGTACGAAATAAATGCTGGTGTTGTGTGATATAATTGCGTTACGATTGCAGAATTAATTGCGCTGCTGTAAGTTGCTTACAGTGATCAAACATCCTACTTTGCATGGGGTATGGGATGACACATAAGCAGATTGTCTCATAAAAGGAAGAGATGCTTTCAGTTTGTTGCTTGTCGATTGATAAAAATACCGGTACCATCATCAGGATTTGCATAGCAACAAGCAATGATGATATACAGCCTCATTGACAACAATCTGCGTTGCTTGGAGCTGTATAATGTCTCTCTCAGTTAAGCGGATGCACCCGTAAGAATATCATGCGCAACGTAGTGGAACTGTAAATAATGCAAAACGTTGCTGATTGTCATACGTGAGCAACAGCTTAACAAACGTTTTCTTGATTGTAAATGTCTAGATGAAGCATACAAATTGTTGTATGCTTTAGATTGATAGCGATCTTTGTTAAGAACAATGAGTTCATTGTGCAATCGAGAGTTTGACGTATTTCATGCATATCTTTGGAAGATGTTGGTAGCCTCGCGAGGCCATTGCGATCCTAACATCGAGGCAATCGACTATAACTACAGACACTTACTGCACTAGGGGTTTAGGGTGGAGAGTAAAGTTATCGATATAATGTAAACAGTAGATGTAGCCAACCTTAGAACTATCTTTGTTTGAGAGACACACATGACACAAAGCAAACTAGGTCATTGAATATAGTGCAATAGGGCGTGCAACTATCCATCTGAGTGTTATATCAACGTAGATCCATTTGGGTATCATCTCATTAACGCTAGCTGCATGGGATGATTCTAAATCATTTCCCTCCATGAACCATCTACGTGGATTACTGGTGTTGTTAAAAAGCTGCATTAATGTCCAAACCCAACCACCCCCACTTTATGTGATAGTTTATATTAGCCAAATATTTATTTGAAACCGCATTTATCATAAACCGTTAACTGTTTATGCAATGGTGTCATGATTTAGTTTGCAGTACATACGAATAGAACCTTCTTATGAATTGTACTGTCATTCATAATATGGGATGTTTTTATTTCTCTCCATTATTCAACTGTTATGAAAAGGCACGCCCAATTCATCTACACCTTCCTGCTATCACCATATATCTGCATAATATACGCGGGTATTATAATAAGTGTCTGTTAATTGCAGGTGAAGCGGGTGTGTCTTCATAACGTAATGCGTTTTGCGAGATCGGAATGTGAACGTTTCAAAATTGTATTAAATACAGAGACAATTGCTTGGCTTCGTGCGTAGATTAATGAGTATGCCCATCTTTAAGTAGTATTACATAATTTACATATGTCTCTATCTTAAACGAAGCGGTTGCAGAATGCAGGGTAAGTGCGATTAGGGCTAAATGCTGTCCATAATGGCTGCATTTCACATATCGTTCTTTATATTGATGCTTCATTTGATCACATTATATCATATGACATCACCCACGATATGTCCTCATGGTGGGAAAAATATCTAACAACCATAACAAATAATCAGCATTTACTGCCTCATATAACTCGTACTTATCAGAGACCTAGTCGGTAGAAACCGGAGTGCTTTTATAAGAACAATATCTGCAAATTTATATGTATATGCGATACGGAAGGCGATAAGGTTTTCATGTTAACATCATTTGCATAGGGCGTGTTAGCAGCCATCCTCATTGTCGCATATGATGGGTACATTATTAATACAAATAGCAGCTGCGTGTAATTATTGCGAGTCATTTTGTTAGTGTGACCACCTGTACTGACGTCTTGTATAATTGACCCGGATGCTGTGTTTTTTTGCAGTGGATTTTTACGATGTCTTAATGCTGAGTTTGCTCGAATAAATAATTCATATAGAAAAGCCCCCCCCCATCACTCACCCTGTAACATAGGTTTGAGATGCTGCATTATACTTATGAGGCAATGTTCTGGACTGACAGCTCAATAATCCGTCTAATTACATGATGTAATACGAGTCTTATCACCAGTAATTCCCCATGAATTGCTTCTGTTTAAAACCCATGAGGAGTGCTGTTGCACAAAACCTCTTTCCGGTGATGCAGCTCTATTCTTGATGCCAATGAAGGGCTGCGCGTCCCCAATTCACAGCATGGCTGGAGACATAGACATTATATAATTTTAGTGATTGATGTTCCTTTGCATTATCTGGATAATAAGGAGAGAATAAAGAGCATAAAAGAACTAACCCTACTTTTTGAGCATCGATTTATAGCCCCTAGTTGGAGCATGTCTTTCCATAGCGCATCATTTCCCAAAGGACATTTTTCAAATAAACTATGTAGTGGCTGTAAATGCTCATGACCAGCCGGAAGTGCCTGATATATATATGTCGCATTGCGCAGTATCAGTTTGTTGTCGAACATTTACCCTCGGATGGATATTATGGACGGTGTATACATGTAAAACTTGCCATAAATGCTCCAATTTATTGTCATTTTCACAATTGCTTATGCTTGATATTAACAATAACATGATAGGACTGAGACATGATACGATGCATGTTCAATACTATTTTAAGCAATATCTTATTTACGCATTATACAATGAATGCTAAACTAACATTTCACTGAATAATTTGTGGTGAAAACCCTTAATCACCTGATTCCAGGTTATAATCTCATTTTTGATAACGACAGACAATATTCCTGATAAAAAATCATTCCGTTCCATTTTGATTTTTGGTGTGTTATCAAAACTTCCTACCCGAGCGCTCCCTGATGCAGCACTGAAGGCCGCCGCTAACTGGAAGCTGAGCTCCTGTAGTGAATGACGATTTATCTGACGCCAGGAAGAGAATAGCATTTGCTACTTCGGAAACTTCTGCGACGCGCTGCATTGGGTAGTTGCGACTCAATTCTTCACATAACTGCCAATACATACAGAATAAACATCGATTAATGTCAGTGGCGCACTAACGAAAACATTTATTTGAGCTTTCTAGAACCAAATGCATTCATGTATAATCCACGTGGAATAATGCATTTGCAAAGCAAAGCCTTTTTTGACAACCATGAAGGATCATACAGTTCACTGATGCTGTGGCATGGGACAATAATGACTATTCCAAGTAGATTTGACCCCGACGCGTCGAGACAAAGGTCGAAAAATTGAACAACAACAATAGGTCTGAAGTGTGTTGTATCACCTTTTCCATTGCGTTTGGTGTGTCATCGATCCAACCCATAGTTCTGAATGTAGGTGTGTTTGTATGGCCTGGGCTGCAAACAGACACTGGGGCATATACATCTGGATATTATCAGATACTCCATGTTAGATAACTAACTTAGACTTATTACTCACTTGACGACATTGATTCTCACTCCCCTCGCAGCATACTCTGCAACACACACGCATGCACAGGTCAACAAACGATGACTCCTTGTTAATCGTAGTCATTAAGTTCAGTATTGGTTGTGTTTAGATTGTATCAAGGAAGCTTCTGAGTTTCATGATATGTTTGTGTACGTTCTATCAGCAAAATTATTCCTCTTACCTACGGCCAGACATTTTGAGAACTGATCCACGGCAGCTTTTGCCATTGAATAGGCAAGGGTGCAGGGCGATATCTAAATGATACAAGCAATATACCCAATCAATTAGTGTAACGCTTGCAGTGTTGTTTTTATGAAGATATGACGCATGATAACCTAACCGATATCAAGTTCCGTAAAAAATACGTGAATCCAATGGTAAAGTTAGCATGCGGTTGGATAGAAATTATAATTATGTTGAACAATGTGCGGCCACTAAAGGTCTCGCACTGCGGTACCAGGTGTACTAATCGTATCTACTCACAAACCTATGACCACAGATGCTTGAAACGTTCACAACAGAACCTGAAATGGAACAATACAAAACTCTGAGGCTTTCATTAATACAGTTTTAATTTCGTCATTTTCTATAATATGCATATCGCTTACAACCTAATTTCTAGCTATAACACTCAAAGAGATAGTGCTCTCTTACCTGAGTGCTATCAGTTGCATTATGAGTGTAAGTGTATCAATGGCACAGGATGTCATTCATACGGTCATTTAAAGAGAGGTGTCACGTTATGAGCCACTTACGGGCTGTCTACAGGCTGTCTACGGACCAAAACAATGTGAGCTCATGCGGGCCGCACAAAGTGTTACTCCTGTACAGGGTCCGTACGATTTATTAATTTTTTTATGCCCCATACGTGCCCCCTATAGTCTGGGCCAAAGGTTCAACCAGCCGAACGCCCGCTGACAGCCCGTAAAACATGTGACCACAATTCGTATGATTCCTTTGGCTTCCTATGGGCACTAGAACTGTACTGCCATAAAAGTG
This sequence comes from Urechis unicinctus, assembly GCA_034190875.2. Taxonomy (NCBI): domain Eukaryota; kingdom Metazoa; phylum Annelida; class Polychaeta; order Xenopneusta; family Urechidae; genus Urechis; species Urechis unicinctus. Next base: position 26,397,923 of record CM067354.1, on the reverse strand, counting down.
GTAAGGGGCTCGTAAACACACTTAGGTCGTGTGTAACCTCAGCATTACCTTTTGTTTTTACAAGCCACGGCATGGCCATTTTCGTCATGTTGAACATTGACACAGTGTTTTTGTTGTACATGTTCCAGATGTCATCTTCTGATGTGTCCTCTAAACCGCCAAGGGAACCACCACCCGCATTGTTAATCTGAAAGAATGAGCATATGAATACGAATTGGAAACCTTGATGCTATTAATTAGCGACTTAGTTTAGCATAAATCGAATTTACCAGAATATCGATGCGGCCAAATTTGGCCACTGTTTCGTTTGTGATCTTTTCTGTCGTGGCCTTATCGGTGATATCGCCCTTTACCAGAAGAATCTGCAACAATATCGACATAGGGCTTGGATGATAGTGCAAAGTTGGCCATGACCTCTATTCATCATACATCTATTGTTAAGCGATTATATCTTACATCATCGATTGTTGCCCCAGCATCCAGGCATCGTTGAGCAGTTTCATCTAGACCTGCTTGTCTACGTCCAGTGACAACAACCTTAGCTCCACGGGCAGCGAAGCATGCGGCTGTCTCAGCACCAATGCCACTGCTAGAACCTGAATAAGCAAAACATCAGCTGATCTTTAACTGGTAAGGAATGAAGAACTACACCTGGATTCAAGTCTTCCCGAGCTTCGAAGACAGTACTCCAGCACTCAGGGATTAAACCCTTTTACAGGGGTTACGCCTTTTCAATCACGTGGACATCATAGCAGCCTACATAAATCATTCAGTGAATGCGGATGATTCGCCAAATACCACTAATTTCTGTTATATAGGCTTCATACGAGGTTAGTTAATAAATCCTACATTCATATGATCATAAGGACCATTAGCACGTAAACACCACATTCATGTAAACACAACATAATTGTACTTACGGACAAACACACATGAATGAAAACATAAATCCTTCCGCGCGCCGAAGTGCATTTAGCATGAACACCGGTTTTTACCATCGGCAAAATCGACCCGTCCTCGACCAGAGCAGGTCTCACTTGGCAATTAAAACCGATTTCACAACATTAACTTTGCCACAGTTCTGTTGCTCAGTATAAGTTTACCTGTGTATTGAGCTACTCTCACGTCTACATGGGATTATACTCCAAAAACAAACATGTCAATTATCATCCGTTCACCGTGCTTTTGAAGCAGGTACACAATTTTAAATAAGAAGCGTTAACCTTTTTGTTAAGAACGACTCAATGGCTGATAAAAACGTACCATTGATGTGTAATTATTGAAACGCCTGGAATGGATATCAAATTTAAATTTTGGGTGCTTTTATTTTGGCAGCAATCTTGTCATGGTGATGGTTATTAATTAACCTCTAACCACTACCGCACGGCTTTTGGTTAGGCTAATATCTTGTTGAATCGGCGTAAATATCAGACACAAAACGTACCTGTTACGATGGCGACCTTACCCGCAAGCGCCATAATATCTTCAGTGCGAACTCAGAGAAAGACGGTTGTTTATATGGACGCCACATCCACAGTCAGTAACTAGGCCACGCGCCACATATTGGTACTGCGCATAGGTCGTCTAAAAAAGTGATCTGCTCGTTGCACAAAGGATTCTCTGCGCCGCGGCCACTTAAAGTTGTAACTCGTATACGTCGTAAATAATAGAATGAGTACAAAGGGCGGCTTCTGTCTGTACCAGCTGGCTAGTCCATGTTGTCTGTAATATTGCGGCAGATATCGCTCACTTTTAGTATGACATGTAAAGAGAGACATTGACACCCTGACTTTGAAAATATCGCGATCGTCCTTAGCCGCTACAGTCAGCAGGCTGCCGCCAGTCGCAAGTATCATGCAAGAAATTGATGGGGTGTACTAAAATTTAATAATACGGAGATGTTGTTGTAGATGCTACTCCGGTCTTGACGTCAATTGGCATACAATATTATTTAATTTGAAAATGAAGCCTATATATGCCGTATCAAACGTTATAAGCATGATAGATTACATGTGAGTCGCCCCGCCAAACTCATGCTCAGAAAATTACCGTCGATCTTTACAACATTTTGATCCCTACATATTGTTATATCGGTGTAAACATCTGCAATGGGCTACTGTAAAAGTTTTGGTTATCTATGTTGTAACAAGCATCTTTAACATCGTGAAAGACAAGCAATTCCTATAAATTGCTATGAACAACTGATAACCTGACACAGATCAGCGACGGCCAGCAGATTTGTCATAACTATCATGGGTTCGTCGTGATAATATTAGTCAAAATTTATGACCATGCAAATGATTAACGCTCCACCAATAGTTGCAATATATATATACACACATATATGATTATATGCCTATATATATATATATATATATATATATATATATATATATATATATATATATATATATATATATATATATATATATATATGTGTGTGTATATATATATATATATATGTATATATATACATATTTCTATACATATATATATGTATATATATGTATTTTTATATGTACATATATATATATACATTTATATATATATAGGTGCTTCTTAACCACAACTTTCTTCAATACCTGAGCCTTTTTAATCTTGCCCTCGTCAGACATCAGGATCGAGTACATCTAATGGTGCAGGCCAACATGCTCCTTGATGGGCGCACCTGCGCACTCTTCTTTCATCTTCCCTAGAACCTTCGCATATACGGTACTGAATAAGGAATGGGAAGGATCATAGTTGCTGGTATCAACAGGTCACTACATGTCTGCGTACCCGTCAGCTGTACGGATCTCCATAAGTCCGTGTCTGTGTATATTAAGCCAAGGTCGCTACCATATCTGGAGTTCATTGTGTTATAATGGAACTCCTAAATCTTGTGCTTGCAGTGTATGCACATGCCTACTTACACCGGGCGGAGTAACACTAAGCGTGTCTTGTGCTAACAATCTTGACGTCGACCCGCCTTCGGAGATTCTCCATCTTACCTAACAGGGAGTTGGTCGTCAGCGTGTATAGATCCTTCTCAAAGTCACTGGTAGCAACCGTATAAAGATCTGTGTTCATGCAAATGTAGTGCTCCATCCAGGGGCTCTGATTGAATACAAGCGCATGGTGTATCTTGGTAAGCCTCATTCCCAGCGATAGGTAGAGCTTGAGACTCCTATAGTGGACCACACACTTCTCGTTATTGCGCAGGTTGGATACCATTCATTCTGCAAAGACTTTCGCTCTGGTGCTAGTGGATGATCAATGTGATCAGCATCTAACTCTGCAGGGTATTCCAGATCAACTTAGAGTATTTATCCGGTTTCAGCATTGTCGGGATGGTCCTGCGTCTGACGTAGATGTAAACAATGAGGAGCAATGTTTGTATCAAGGCAATCCATTTGTACCAAGTACACGCCCACTTTAGTTATGATCAATTCAGGCAGTGGTCTATGATAGGTTCCCAAGCTAACATCTGAAATAGGTACCTATATTAATGAAACATATTTGGGTAGATTTGTGGAAATATACATATCTGGTTGGTTCAGAATAGAATTTCTTCCATATTCACACTACATTGGCCCAAACCTGAAGAGCAATGCAGTTAGAAGATAGAGACTCAGTATACAGATGCTGTTTATTTATTTTCACAATATAGCACCTCATAAAATGTTTCACTTATAGGATACCTGCAGAGGGAAGATCACATAATTCAATGTCAGGAAACTTATGTGAGGCCACATAAGCTGTTTAGCCGAGAACATATAATATTATCTACTGTCAAATTAAATAATAATCATACTCTTGGTTTTTAATTTTATAGCACAGATGCTCATTTATTATGCAATTAAATAGTTATGCAGTTCAGAGGCTGTTTATTTAATGGCTGTTGTTTTTTGTATTAGGTGACCCTCTGGTGATATCTGACACTTTCAAGTCTATATTTGCACCATCAACTTATTCCCTCTTTTGATAGACCATCACATTGGCCATTGCCTGAACAGGCAACAGCCCAATATGCATGTGATGTTATGACGACCCCCAAGTATAGATTATAATTGCAAATTGAGGACCCTTTGACCTTTGAGGTCTAACATATTAATGCATTGCGTCAATAGTATTGTTAATTTATTAACGTAGATAAAGAAAAGAACGTATCCCAAGATCGACCTTAGATGGGCTACATTGAGGTTAAAATGTATCATTAGCTGTTACGAGATTACAAGTTATGTGTATGTTTGATTTTCAGACAATTTAAACTGCAGTGATCTGATGAATACAAAACATTCAACATCATATCTACGTTAGCCTCTAAAACCCAGCCAAACTCAATGATTGGCATCGTCTAGCTTTACGCCTCCAATCTCTTGATAATCAACCTAACTTTAATAATATGGCGTGGTCGCCTCGACCAATCTGAAGACTCAGTATCGTAAACTGACGCCAAGCCCTGAGGCGTTGGATCAACAGTCCCATCTTTTTTCTTGATTTCATGGTAGCGTCACCTAATGACGGGCGTGTGTTTCACTCATTTGCATATTCGCTGCACAGCTGGTCGGAGTGAGCCCTCTTGGCATAGCTATAAGCTCTTTAAACAGACCTTCAAGGTTATGCTATAAAAAGGGATATCTCTTCGGGTAGTGTTAGCTCTATTATATATAACTATTGCAGCATGAGCAGCTCATTCCTGTTAGTAATGCCTTGTTAGCGGTTAGAGTAGTAGTACAGTTTATACTTCCTATTGAATCCCCACCTCCGCAACTTGAATTTGATGCCTTTTAGGAGATTAGCAACATTAATACTCTAATGATTATTTTACCACGCGTTAGGCAAATGCTGGCGCCAATGTATTACTAACCAAACCAACGCAACGTATGTTCACACCAAATATATTGTTTTGTCCATGGAGAGGCAATTTCAAATCGACAGCTTGCATAATTGAAATGGACCCAATATTGCTTCGTGGTTAGAAGGTTTCATTATTCATGGGACTTCCAAGAACACCACCACTCTGGTTGAAGAGCTTTTAGCTACGCAAAGATGGTCCACTCACTCCTCCAGCCGAGAATTTGTGACCGCGCCACCTCTAAGCAGAGTAATTCTTTATCTGATTAATTAGGGGGCGTGTTCAACTCGATTAATCAGAAGACTCTGAAGACTTTAACAGACGCTCAGCCCTGAGCCGTTGGATTCGCAGTCGCATGTGCAGGTGCGCGTTTAACTCATTTGCATACTCACAGCAAACATATATATATATATATATATATATATATATATATATATATATATATATATATATATATATATATATATATATATATATATATATATATATATATATATATATATATATATTTAAATATATACGTATACATATATTTGTATATCTTTAAACAGTGCTGGTTGCTAGTCTTATACGGTATCTGGGTATGAGTAAGTTACTTGTGATACAAGTAAAAGGAAACTTGGGGCAGTTAGTCAGAAAACTACATGAATTTCCCAAAGTGGGGTTACGCTTCTTCCAATTTATTTGGTTGATACCATGCTTGACTATGATAACTAATTTCGTGCGTTATTCATCTTTAAATTACCAGGTAATAGAGCAATTAGTTTAATTGTAGCATTTGTCAGTTCAGATAGCGTGCAGGTGATTGAATCAATGATATTGTTCAATCGAACCAATCGATGTTCACCTGGATAATGCGTGTATGTGGGTCTCTCTCTATCCTGTACTCATACAAAGGTGGCAGCAATCACTTCTTTCCAGTTAACTGCGAGCTGATGTCTGTGATGATCCATCTGCGTTTCAGACGCTTCCGTCAATTCCATACCAATATTGTGCGAAAGATTAGAATTTTCTGGAGGGAACATAGTATTTGCAAATGCAATCACGAAAAAACATGTTAGGTGGCACTATCTGGAAAAAATCAACTCAAATTAAGGGCGCTTGAAGAAGTCAAACTCAAGTCAACCATGGAACAAATCAGCCTTGAACATACAATAATCATTGGTGTTTTTGAACAAACCAGGCACCAGTTTTGCCAAAGGTATTCGCACAATATCTACCGACCACAGGGACAATGACATCCATGACGTTAGTGTAATGGTGAACAGACATCAATCGGATATCAACCAGTGAGTGAAAGCGTTTGTGCACAGTAAACTTGATGATGCCGGCAACTCTAACCGATTCGGATTTACACTGTAAATAACTTACCCCTTTTAATTTCTTCGATGAAGCTCCCATCTTAGGCGTATCATATTAGTGGAAGTATGGGATACGCAAGCCGCATTATAGAGTAGCCTCAGTCTACTATATATTGCGTGGGCATAAGCTAAATATATAATAGTTACAAAGGAATCTTAGTTGTAGAATGATGTAAGCATCGCCGCATCGCCTGAATAATCGACTCCAAAGTGTCATGCAAATGACCACAAGGTTAGAGTATTTCATTCGTTCATTATATGTACAATCTTGCGCTATTTAAGACATGGAAACCGCTCTTAGCCTCAGCATTTCTCACAGTCAATGATTAGGTAGACCCTATAATCTGTCATAGGATAATTCTTATGGTTTTAGTTCTAGGAAGAAAGTTTAATTTTGCACACCCGATCTTGTTTTTCACTACTTGTTTCTGGTCCTTATTGTGTGGTATGCATTATATAAGCAAATACAAGTCATTTATAGTCTTCTACCAATTATCGATGCTAAATGAAAATCTCTACTGAGTGAGCATCACTTTTAAGAATTGCGTAGTTGGTGCATTCTCGCCTGGCTGTTGCGTTTTACAGCCAACGCCTAATCCCGCCATGGAGATGTTACTCGTGAAGCTATCAGAGATAGGAAGCATCTCTTTACCTGGAGATCCCTGGAGAGCTTTTAGCTACGCAAAGATGGTCCACTCACTCCTCCAGCCGAGAATTTGTGACCGCGCCACCTCTAAGCAGAGTAATTCTTTATCTGATTAATTAGGGGGCGTGTTCAACTCGATTAATCAGAAGACTCTGAAGACTTTAACAGACGCTCAGCCCTGAGCCGTTGGATTCGCAGTCGCATGTGCAGGTGCGCGTTTAACTCATTTGCATACTCACAGCAAACATATATATATATATATATATATATATATATATATATATATATATATATATATATATATATATATATATATATATATATATATATATATATATATATATATATATATATATATATATATTTAAATATATACGTATACATATATTTGTATATCTTTAAACAGTGCTGGTTGCTAGTCTTATACGGTATCTGGGTATGAGTAAGTTACTTGTGATACAAGTAAAAGGAAACTTGGGGGGGCAGTTAGTCAGAAAACTACATGAATTTCCCAAAGTGGGGTTACGCTTCTTCCAATTTATTTGGTTGATACCATGCTTGACTATGATAACTAATTTCGTGCGTTATTCATCTTTAAATTACCAGGTAATAGAGCAATTAGTTTAATTGTAGCATTTGTCAGTTCAGATAGCGTGCAGGTGATTGAATCAATGATATTGTTCAATCGAACCAATCGATGTTCACCTGGATAATGCGTGTATGTGGGTCTCTCTCTATCCTGTACTCATACAAAGGTGGCAGCAATCACTTCTTTCCAGTTAACTGCGAGCTGATGTCTGTGATGATCCATCTGCGTTTCAGACGCTTCCGTCAATTCCATACCAATATTGTGCGAAAGATTAGAATTTTCTGGAGGGAACATAGTATTTGCAAATGCAATCACGAAAAAACATGTTAGGTGGCACTATCTGGAAAAAATCAACTCAAATTAAGGGCGCTTGAAGAAGTCAAACTCAAGTCAACCATGGAACAAATCAGCCTTGAACATACAATAATCATTGGTGTTTTTGAACAAACCAGGCACCAGTTTTGCCAAAGGTATTCGCACAATATCTACCGACCACAGGGACAATGACATCCATGACGTTAGTGTAATGGTGAACAGACATCAATCGGATATCAACCAGTGAGTGAAAGCGTTTGTGCACAGTAACTTGATGATGCCGGCAACTCTAACCGATTCGGATTTACACACTGTAAATAACTTACCCCTTTTAATTTCTTCGATGAAGCTCCCATCTTAGGCGTATCATATTAGTGGAAGTATGGGATACGCAAGCCGCATTATAGAGTAGCCTCAGTCTACTATATATTGCGTGGGCATAAGCTAAATATATAATAGTTACAAAGGAATCTTAGTTGTAGAATGATGTAAGCATCGCCGCATCGCCTGAATAATCGACTCCAAAGTGTCATGCAAATGACCACAAGGTTAGAGTATTTCATTCGTTCATTATATGTACAATCTTGCGCTATTTAATACATGGAAACCGCTCTTAGCCTCAGCATTTCTCACAGTCAATGATTAGGTAGACCCTATAATCTGTCATAGGATAATTCTTATGGTTTTAGTTCTAGGAAGAAAGTTTAATTTTGCACACCCGATCTTGTTTTTCACTACTTGTTTCTGGTCCTTATTGTGTGGTATGCATTATATAAGCAAATACAAGTCATTTATAGTCTTCTACCCAATTATCGATGCTAAATGAAAAAATCTCTACTGAGTGAGCATCACTTTTAAGAATTGCGTAGTTGGTGCATTCTCGCCTGGCTGTTGCGTTTTACAGCCAACGCCTAATCCCGCCATGGAGATGTTACTCGTGAAGCTATCAGAGATAGGAAGCATCTCTTTACCTGGAGATCCCTCATTCACATGTTACAGCTCCTGTCATAATTGTTTTTTAATTGGGGAGCTGTTTGCCTCAAAAGGAAATAGAGGGACTGCCGACAGCCGAGATATCGGAACGGATCTTGAGTAATTTCAATAACACGCTACGGAACTACCTTCAATAAATTTGAATCACTTAACCTGATTAAAGTCCCTGTCTTATATTTACAATTGCGTATACAAATTGCACGACATTTATTGATTCCAAGAAAGAGGCAAAACTAGATTTTGGCTATTTACAAAAATTACCTCCTGGGCGTGTCTCTTTGTATTGCCAATTGTTTCCACTAGATCATCTACACTTCTGCGCTGTGATCGTTTATTTACACCGACTTCTCGCTTTGGGATGAAATACATCCAATCTTCCTTAAAAGTTTTGCTCCATTCTTCATACATCTAAAATCTATGCTTTCCACAGTCGGTCGCATAACCATTGGCAAATCAGTATTAATGGAGCACGTGCGACAATAGACAAATTATGCCAAGCAACAAATAACGGAAGCTTTGTTTTGAAAGAAAGCATTCTCTCTTTCGTTCCTTTCGGATATTTTTTCATTTTTCGCAAGCAAACTGTCCTTGTAAACTGAAGAAATACAAAGTGACTCTCACTGAAACTCACATCTTCAGCCATTGCCAGTTTGCTGTCGTTTATGTTTTGATGGCTTCGGGTGGCTTGTGAACTAAAGAGATATACTTAGTTTGGCTGTCGGAGATTCCTGTCCATCTTTTTGTTATGAAAACACTGAGAGAACGCTAGATGGGGCGTGCGCTTTACTGGCATTGCTTGAGTGTGGAAGATTTCTACGAAATTAGAGGGCTAGTTGCAGTGGACTTATCTGAGGGAAGATTCTAGACTCGTCAAACCAAATTGATTTTCGAATTTGTCTTTGATTGTAGTGACGTGCATTAAAATTCAAAGGCAGATCACTCCATTGACGCCCCTTCCAGATATTTGGTGCCAACACCACAGCGCCAATGCTATGGCACTACACAATGCAGAATTCTAATGTCGATTTTCTCTGTTTTCACCATATGTGTAAAATCATATTAAACGAGAATGAATGTGGCGTATATGAGTTATCTCTTAACATAATTTGTGCCGTGGATCAAAAGAAAACCACTGTTTTCGTATCCAGAGAAAACACGTCGTATGCTAAGGAAGGAGCAAATGTCCTCTATTCCGAGCAAGAATCCAGCCTTAATAGGCTGATGACCAGCGCTCGTCCATGGTAGCACGGTACTTATTTCGATCCTCACTTCAATTGCTGTGTGTGTCATTCGGTGGAGCCAAAGAACTGTTTCACATTAAAGCTGACATTTAGTTTCATGATTAACACAGGCCGAATTAACAAAAATTCTCTATCACGGAATGAGTAACTTAACATGTAGACACCTGGACCATTTATGCCACTTCATTTGATGACTCACGTTGTCACAATCAACAAAGCTAAAGGGTTTACGTTAGCACCTCTTGGAAATATGAGCCTGAATCCACTTTATTTAAAGTGTGTCATTATCCTCTTAAACGATTACAGTGCAAGCTATTGTAATTATCCAAATGCCAGCCTTGGCTTTTTTCTCAAATATGCTTCTTGCGAAAGTTGATTCCATCACAAGCTGCAGAGCAGAGACAAACATATTTCACTAAACGCACCAAGAAAATAATAATGAAAGGGAAATAAGTGGAATTGTATATACAGATTTATTTGCATACATGTTCTATGGCACTGTTACTGTTACTATAAAGGTAAACCTAACATGCATCACTCTTTGCTCAAATTATTTTAATGGACCGCAATTGTCTGACAATACATTGTCGACTATTTGTATTGTGGCTTAGGCGTGAGGTAGGAAGACCATGATGAAAGTTAATTCTTTGACGTAGATCATGTACATCGTTACTGACGGCGGCACATGTGGTTTTACACAATAACCGCTACATCTGTGAAGTAACCAGAAAGCAGCGACAAGAGTAATTCACCTGCATATATTTACAGCAGACTAAAATACAGATATCTTGCATGGCATGTTAACGATCTTTATCTTAAAACTTATTGCTAATTACTATTGTAATAGCTGAAGGAAACATAGTTGGTCTAGCATTATAAATGCGATGATTTGTTCGTGATTCCTCTATACATACCTTACTTGTGCCGGGATATTATCGCTTCACAGACCGTGGTTGCTCTGTTGCATCACTAATGACAAGATGAAGATCGAATGATCTCTAGGGGGGTGCCATGCCGGTTTCAATAGGCAAGTAGGTCTGTTTCGATCATTTTAAATATTTCAATTTCATGGGTTATTGAACTGTGCCTTGACCTCCAAAGTCAATATCAGCGTTCTGTAAGGGGCCAATGAGATTGCCTCAGTAGCTCTTCCTGTGAATGCTTCTCAGAACTCGCCTTAACTTCAATTCGTTCACCAGCTGATGCCATAAAATTGGTAATCCTATACAAATGTCTCCATTCTTCCCTGGATGTTGGCATAAAGTTATCATCCCAGAGCTCGCCACTTTCGACCTGCTTGCCATGGGCTCACTCTTACGCACACATATACGCACACATACACACACATACACACAGATACAAATACACACACATGTACACACATACACTCATACACATACACCCACACACATACACACAACTCGAAAAGAAAACACATTTGCGTAATGGAGAAAGAAGCATCTGTAACTAAACATGCAACTAAATGGGCTCGTAGCAAATCAATTGAGCATGTGACTCATTTTGATATGAATTACTCCCGATTTTCAGCTATTGCAATAACGCGCAAACAATCAAACAACTCTGGTATCACTTAATCGGATTTCAGAATTTTTCTTACATGTACAACTGAACGCATGCGATTCACTGCAGCTGGCAAGATGTTCAATGCTTTGGCAATTTACGAAACAAAATGTCCCATGTGCCTGTCTCTTGAGATTGCCGACTCTTTCCATTAGGTTGTTCTGCACATCTGTTCAATTATTCACACGGACTTTCTCTTTGCCGGTAAAATACATCCGATCTATCTTATATGTGTTTTGTTCCAGTACTCTTGTTTAAAGACCATTAATCCTGTACCTTATGCGTGCAAAGGTATCAGTTATAAAATGCGTGTGCATTATGAAATAGAGAGAAGTAATTCCTGCTTAAACGATAAGATAGCAAGCATGCAGTCACATATTCAAAACAGAGAGATGATTCATAACTTAGCATATTGCCGCTAGGTATCAATCAGTGTGTCGATATATGTTACAAAACACGAAATAACAAAACACAGCCGATAGCTCCTGTACTCGTAATATTCTCATGGTTGGCAGTGCATAGATCAATGTTTAACAAGACAGCCTCGTTAATATAAACAGGATATTAGCCGAAAGCCATCATTACTATCCACCAGACTTGTTTTATCATTTCCAGTGGCTGCAAGATGGATGGCTTCGCTAAGCGACCGGGTAAACAGTACTCTGCCTATGTTTGGTGTGTGATGAAATTGGTAATCGCATCTTACATAGGGAAACAATTCGGTCACTTTGTTAAATTTTTGCAAATTGAGAAGTAACACGTTCACGCAACATTGACATAAATTAAGTGAAAACGTCAATATTAGCAATGTATAGTACTCGGCTATAGTCGGTTTCTAGAGACTTGTAGTCCCTTTCTATCACCCGCATAGTGGGACCGTTAGAACGGGCTATAGTGTTATATATCTCTCTCCTCTAATACCGAATCATATAACTGTAGTTGCCATGTTATGATGAATGATTATTATCTCTTTACGCTTGGTGATTTTTTTAGGTTTATTTGAGTTTGATGGACGACGGGTTAGCCTTCATTATGGTTGTAGCAGTCATGGGAACTCTTAACCTTCAATACACAGTAAGTAATATATGCATATATGCGCAATTGTCTTATATTGTTTAGTACCCATTCATGTCAATTGAGTACATTCTGTTGTAATTTGTCATTCCGTTTCTGTTTTCATAAGGACTACATCTGATTTGCCATCAGATATCACCATATGACTTTCCAATCATGATATCATGACTGTGGCATATCAACCCCGCATACTTTCTGTTGGAGCATCATGTGAAGGATGAATGCCGACGCTCTTGAAGCCATTTTATATGCGCTGATGCTCTACAATACCCAGACAGTGGTGACACAGCTAATTGCGATATTCGAATGACGCTATGTTTATATGCTGATACGCAATTCCGATAACAGACCTATAAAAAACTGATTCCTGATTTTTACTTAATCGGAAAAGATGACTTGAAACCTTGAATTGACCCTCACAGGGAATTTGTTTGATGTTTGTTTTAGAAAAACAAATTACCCATGTTACTAATGACCTTTTCATTTATAAGGTTTGTATACTTACCCGTCCATATAGTGACACATGAGCTGTGTCCTCCATATTGCTAGTTCAGTAGTACGACAGGCACCATGTTATGTAAGAGGCAACGTTTGCCCTAAACGATGCATGCAATAGGCAATGACTGCGACAGTACGCAGGAGGTAAATTGCTGTTCAAAGACACATATTTGTACCATAAAATACTAAACGCAATTTCAATGTTTGCATCATCTAATAAACATGTTAATAATGTTAGTGCGTTCGTGTGACATATCAGCAGGAATTATCACTGGATTGTACACCCTCTTGAATTTTACTCGTTTGCAGTCCAATCAGACTAGTTAGTAAATAATGATGATCCCTGCTGATTGAGTCCGTGGTGGAAAGTGCGTGGGATGATCATACGTCGTAACAATATGATTATATCTTAGGGTACAATATGATTTTACTTATACACTTCAGTCATTGCAATTGGCGAGGGGTTGAACTGGATTCATGCAACCTTCCAATTTTGATATTCTAAAACATGGTACCTCGCCAGTTGTTAATGGAATGAAAACTAACATTGTGATTGCGAGTTGTTCTCATTAACAACCGGGCGATATCCAGTCGGCGATGCATTGGGAAATGTAGTGAAGCTTGCATATAACGGCCTTTAATGGCATCGTCCACTTGTCACAATCATATTGCCCACCTTGTGTTGAAAATCTCTATCCTTTCGGGCGGAAGTCTCACGCAATACCGTAGTGCCATTTATATAAAACCACTGATTATACGTTGTTTTGATGGTTACTTTAAAATGTGTATCCATAAAACTTCATGACTAAAAAGTAACATAGTTTAGAATCCTGTATAGCAGCGCCATTACTTATGCTGACCCTGGGATCGTATTGCACAATGGTCATGCTGTCCTATTGCACATAATCGTTGTACATCGTCGATGGCATTGTTTTTGCCATTAAGAGTTGTTATCAGTGCATGTTTGTCTATGGATATCATTTTGGATTTTACATGTGCTTAATTCTACTTCGCAACTTTGTCATTAGTCAGTTCTTTACAAGTTTAAAACTCCTCTACCAGCATGCCTTAATATTGTACGTTACATATATGGTATCCGTTCGTAGACCATGTGATGTGATACATTTTATTATGTTTACAATTGAACCAGAGAAGCTGTGCCGTTCATTGCATTCACAAAGAAGATTATACTATGCCAGAAGTAACTCGACAGAGTCGGGAGGTTTAAAATATGCATCCACTGAGTATAAAGCCCCGTGATGAGCTTACTTGAGCAGCAGTGAACCAATATACCATTATGAATCTTAAGACCTGACATGCGTCGTGTTCAATGATGTTATAACACCTGGTGTTCATATTTACATCCAGGTGTTCTATGGGGTACAGTAACTCAGAATTTGCTTCAACCTTTTGCATTGCCGTTTACCGGATCATGCTCTGTTCGAACTGAAAGTGAGATGAACTTAATGAGCAAAGCATCACTCTAACTGCGCATTCGAAATGAAAGCGATATTGAGGAAAGTTTAATGGGGCATTTCTAAAATATCCTGACAGGTAATATACCAATATGCACATTTGGCAGTGAAGCATACATATGCAAAAGCATCGCAATGCTTCTCTACATCGCACAACATTTCCGATATAAATAGGTTGTGTGGTATAGGTTTCTTCTCTTCGTGATGATGTTTGGTCGTTGTAGCATACTTGCCAGTGAATATTGGTAATTTTTACTTCACCATTATCAGAGCGTTATTACCCTATGCAGCAACGATCAACCAATAAATACAATAGAATACTGACATTCCCCATGACCTCTATTCGAAAGGGGGCGTGGTTAACATCAATGATCAGTAGATGTGTGTTCATCGGTCGATTAACAATTACTAAACTACGAGGAACATGTCAACCGCTTAGCAATCCTACACCAATTACCCTGTCTGGATATATTAATTTTCGGGAATGAACTACAGGCTAGCCCCATAGAACAGCATCCGTCTAAGTATGTTTGGAACGTAAGCACTACAGGTTTTGGGAAAGTCTTGTCGCCGGCATGAAACGTCATTCAATGCGACACTTGTGACGTTATGAAATCTCGTATATCATAACATAGAGTCGCATTAATTTGATTGTTGGGTTGAGGAAAAGTCGCATTAGCAGGTTGCCCGATCGCATGGTTGATGCTGGGAAGAATTATATAGCAGTATACCAAATTATAGTTCACCAAATATTCCGGTATATTGAAAGCTCACTCGCAACAACGAAGTCAATCTTTGATTTACAAAATAAATCAGAACAAGGAAAAAGCTAGTGAGCGAAATTAGACGGCTTATTTAAGTTACATGATGCAGTATAAAAAAGTTGTATTGTTTTGTCATATACGATATGATTGCGTTCGTCCAGTGCATCGCATGGGCGAGCCAATTCTGCAGCGTTGTCATATTGTATCCTAACTGGACTCCCTGCATGGACATTGATTTCTTGTACAAAGATCACTTTGTAGTCATAAACTTGTACTTGTTACTTCTTGAACAATGGCTATATGTTAACACGGCATCACGTGTGCAACTGTAAATTTAAAGGTAATAGCAGCACAAAAACACCATGAATATGCGGATGTTATAACTGATGGTAAAACCAAATATCTCCCTGAGGACGCATCATTAAATAACTACTAGCTGCGTGAGATGATTACGGGCAATCTTTTTCCACAAACCACCTGCATGGATTACAAGTGTCATGGACACCATGATTAGTTTTCTATGCAAGGTTGCTGCGTACTCGAGTCTTCGTTCTCTTTGCATGAAATTGAACCATGATTGCGACCCCACCCTCGAGGCGCAGGGTCAGCAAACAAACTGTTTATTGAATCCCTCAATAGCAGATGTTATGTGGTTTGGTAGTTTCATATGGTTTTATAAACATCTTATGCAGCAGAAAGACACTTTGATAAGGTTTCACTATCACTGTGATTAATACACCAGCATATCTGCTTATGTTGGGTAACAATGAGAAGGCGATGAGATATTAGTATACACTGAACGCTTTCCCAAGCAGCGTACTACCTGCGTAAACAATAGATGTGCACATTTATACGTTCATGCACCTTGGCAGCTGCTACAGCAGACTTACTGATATACAGATAGGTGGCAATCTTATCTAGTCATGTAAAGATATTCAGTTTATAAGAGAGTATTTTTCATCACTTGTAAGCTACTCTTCGGCTTAATTCGATTTTTGTCGGCCTTTGAGGATCTGAAGGAAATTTCAAACGTATTTACATTGCCGTATCCGAGCTCATATTTCTCGTTCAAACACTCAATGCGCTCAGTAATAGGTTCGGTCATCTAACAGTTACTGCGAAGAAATTGATTGCACTGGTTCTCACGCAAAGAAGAAATGCAACTGTTGCTTTGGCGGGATATAACGAATTTTCCGGCCATCTCAAAACTCCGCAATATTCAAGCCCTTAGTACAACTGGGTATGCATATTGCACGCGTCCTTTCCATTCACTTGATTGCAAACATGAAGTTTTGGCAATACACGAAGTCAGGCGCCACCTGGGATTGTCTCCGGGGATTACAAACTTCTTTCATTCCGTCTGTCTTGTGTGTTGAAATAATTAGCTATCTGAAATATTTACAATGCGGTGTTTTTGCTCAACTTATAGGTTACATCCAGTTCTATGCGCATCCTTCAATTTGTTTTTTTCTGCTTTGTTACTGGAACTGTCCGCGTTGGTAAGATTGTTGCTATGTGTCTTTGACAATTACAACAGACCGTTATATTGGTAAGCATGTTTGCCGTTGCCGGCGGTCCCTTATTGTACCACACCCGCTCCACGTATAGTTGGTTTCAGCCAGCTGCAGCATGTACTGCTAATCGACCTAAGGATAAATATGAGCAAAGTACGAGTGCAAATATGGAACATGATTCCCGCAAGCATTGACCATCAAGCCGTCATAGCATGGTTTGATGTATTTGGAATTTCATTTCGTGGTCGTGTAGTATACCTATAAGCAAACAATATGGCCTTTGTTACAACTTTTTGAATGACAAAGAGAACTTCATGACATTCAACATCCAGCATAGATATACTGAAGCGATATTGGCGTGAGAGATTTCACTTGCTGTTTGGCAGGTCTTGCTGCAGCCGTCTAGGCCCCCCGTACTAGGCTCCCGAGCAGTGCTTAAACATTTGCTTGGTGACATATGCGCATCTATAGTCGTGCAAACTATACATGACATTCATATGGATCAACTACTGTGTCTAAACACATGTTATATGTCGTCGAGATCATGAATACATACTATTGATAAAACACGTCCCAACTACTAATTACGCCTATCATAGCTAGGTATCGTAATGACAAAATGAGTAGAAGGGTATGATTGTATAATGAAATTTTTGACGACCTGAGCCAACTGTACAAATATTCAAAACTTTGCTCTATGTCATGAATGCATCTTGCCGATAATATGCAACACTCACCCCCTCACCCGTTTACTAACAGGTTGTGTGTTCTGTCCAATGAATTATCAATTTGTCTGGTTGTAGTAACCGACTCCAAGAACAAACCTGAAAGACCTCTTTGCATAATGTAGCATACGATTTGCCTCTCAGAAATAAAGGTTATAAGCTAATAAAATAACACAGAACCTAGAGCATCTTACATCTTTGAGTTAACATGGATTTAAATGTGCTAACTCCGGGATGCAGCGTAGGTACATAATAGTGTTTATTAGCAAATACAGGTGGTGACACATTAACGTTAATGGGTTCATCGGTACAGCCTCTGGAGACAGTCATCTATCAACCGCTCATCCCGACTTTGTGTTTCAATAAAGACATGTCCTGCACTACAGTTCTGTTGAATCATTTAGTATGCAATTGCTACATTACCGTGATTAACATGTCTGTACCGAGCGTACAAAATAAATGCTGGCATTGTGTGATATAATTGGGTTACGATTGCAGAATTAATTGCGCTGCTGTAAGCTGCATACAGTGATGAAACATCCCACTTTGCATGGGGTATCGGATGACACATAAGCAGATTGTCTGATAAAAGGAAGAGATGCTTTCAATTTGTTGCTTGTCGATTGATAAAAATACCGGTACCATCATCAGGATTTGCATAGCAACAAGCAATGATGATATACAGCCTCATTGACAACGATCTGCATTGCTTGGAGCAGTATAATGTATCTTACAGTTAAACGGATGTGTTTGGTAATGCAATAGCACCCGTAAGAATATCACGCGCAACATGGTGGAACTGTAAATAATGCAAAACGTTGTAGATTGTCATGCATAAACAACAGCTTAAAAAACGTTTTCTTGATTGTAAATGTCTGGATGAAGCATTCAAATTGTTGTATGCTTTAGATTGATAACGATCTTTGTTAAGAACAATGAGTTCATTGTGCAATCGAGAGTTTGACGTATTTCATGCATATCTTTGGAAGATGTTGGTAGCCTCGCGAGGCCATTGCGATCCTAACATCGAGGCAATCGACTATAACTACAGACACTTACTGCACTAAGGGTTTAGGGTGGAGAGTAAAGTTATCGATGTAATGTAAACAGTAGATGTAGCCAACCTTAGAACTATCTTTGTTTGAGAGACACACATGACACAAAGCAAACTAGGTCATTGAATATAGTGCAATAGGGCAAGCAACTATCCATCTGAGGTTTATATCAACGTAGATCCATTGGGGTATCATCTCATTAACACTAGCTGCATGGGATGATTCTACATCATTTCCCTCCATGAACCATCTACGTGGATTACTGGTGTTGTTAAAAAGCTGCATTAATGTCCTAACCCAACCACCCCCACTTTATATGATAGTTTATATTAGCCAAATATTTATTTGAAACCGCATTTATCATAAACCGTTAACTGTTTATGCAATGGTGTTATTATTTAGTTTGCAGTACTTACAAATCGAACCTTCTTATGAATTGCACTGTCATTCATAATATGGGATGTTTTTATTTCTCTCCATTATTCAACTGTTATGAAAAGGCACGCCCAATTCATCTACACCTTCTTGCTATCACCATATATCTGCATAATATACGCGGGTATTATAATAAGTGTCTGTTAATTGCAGGTGAAGCGGGTGTGTCTTCATAACGTAATGCGTTTTGCGAGATTGGAATGTGAACGTTTCAACATTGTATTAAATACAGAGACAATTGCTTGGCTTCGTGCGTAGATTAATGCGTATGCCCATCTTTAAGTAGTATTACATAATTTACATATGTCTCTATTTTAAACGAAGCGGTTGCAGAATGCAGAGTAAGTGCGAATAGGGCTAAATGCTGTCCATAATGGCTGCAATTCACATATCGTTCTTTATACTGATGCTTCATTTGATCACATTATATCATATGACATCACCCACGATATGTCCTCATTGTAGGAAATATCTAACAACCATAGCAAATAATCAGCATTTACTGCCTCATATAACTCGTACTTATCAGAGACCTAGTCGGTAGAAACCGGAGTGCTTTTATAAGAACAATATCTGCAAATTTATATGTATATGCGATACGGAAGGCGATAAGGTTTTCATGTTAACATCATTTGCATAGGGCGTGTTAGCAGCCATCCTCATTGTCGCATATGATGGGTACATTATTCATACAAATAGCAGCTGCGTGTAATTATTGCGAGTCATTTTGTTAGTGTGACCACCTGCACTGACGTATTGTATAATTGACTCGGACCCGGATTTTGCTCGAATAAATAATTCATATAGAAAAGCCCCCACACCACTCGGCCTGTAACATAGGTTTGAGATGCATGCATTATCCTTATGAGGCAATTTTCTGGACTGACAGCAGCTCAATAATTCGTCTAATTACATGATGTAATACGAGTCTTATCACAAGTAATTCCCCATGAATTGCTTCTGTTTAAAATCCATGAGGAGTGCTGTTGCACAAAACCTCTTTCCGGTGATGCAGCTCTATTCTTGATGCCATTGAAGGCTGTACGTCTCCATTTAAACAGCATGGCGACTTTATTTACGCTGGAGACATAGAATTTATATAATTTTAGTGATTGATGTTCCTTCGCATTATCTGGATAATACGGAGAGAATAAAGAGCACAAAATAACTAACCCTCCTTTTGAGCATCGATTTATAGCCCCTAGTTGGAGCATGTCTTTCCATAGCGCATCATTTCCAAAAGGACATTTATCAAATAAACTATGTAGTGGCTGTAACTGCTCATGACTAGCCGGAAGTGCCTGATATATATGACGCATTGCGCAGTATCAGTTGTTGTCGAACATTTGCCCTCAGATGGATATTATGGACGGTGTATACATGTAATAAACTTGCCATAAATGCTCCAATTTATTGCCACGTTTCACAATTGCTTACGCTTGATTTTAACAATAACATGAAAGGACTGAGACATGATTCGATGCATGTTCAATACTATTTTTTTAAGCAATATCTGATATTTACGCATTATACAATGAATGCTGAACTAACATTTCACTGAATAATTTGTGATGTTTTTCCCCACATAATCACCTGATAACGACAGGTAATAATCTTAGTAAAAAATTATTCCGTTCCATTTCGCATTTTTGATTACGACAGACAATATTCCTGATAAAAAATCATTCCGTTCCATTTTGATTTTTGGTGTGTTATCAAAACTTCCTACACGAGCGCTCCCTGATTGCAGCACTGAAGGCCGCCGCTGACTGCAAGCTGAGCTCCTGTAGTGAATGACGATTTATCTGACGCCAGGAAGAGAATAGCATTTGCTACTTCGGAAACTTCAGCGATGCGCTGCATTGGGTAGTTGCGACTCAATTCTTCACAAAACTGCCAATACATACAGAATAAACATCCTTAAATATCAGTGGCGCACTAACGAAACAATTATTTGAGCTTTCTAGAACAAAATGCATTCATATATAATACACGTGGAATAATGCATTTGCAAAGCAAAGCCTTTTTGACAACCATGAAGGATCATACAGTTCGCTGATACTGTGGCATGGGACAATAATGACTATTCCAAGTAGATTCGACACCGACGCGTCGAGACAAAGTTCGAAAGATTGACCAACAATCAAGATCTGAAGTGTATTGTATCACCTTTTCCATTGCTTTTGGTGTATCATCGATCCAACCCATAGTTCTGAATGCAGGTGTGTTTGTATGGCCTGGGCTGCAAACAGACACTGGGGCATATACATCTGGATATTATCAGATACTCCATGTTAGATAACTAACTGAGACTTATAACTCACTTGACGACATTGATTCTCACTCCCCTCGCAGCATACTCTGCAACACACACACATGCACATGTCAACAAACGATGACTCCTTGATAATCGTAGTCATTAAGTTCAGTATTGGTTGTGTGTCGATTGTATTAAGGAAGCTTCTGAGTTTCATCATATGTTTGTTTTCGTTCTATAAGCAAAATTATTCCTCTTACCTACGGCCAGACATTTTGAGAACTGATCCACGGCAGCTTTTGCCATTGAATAGGCAAGGTAGCTAGGGGATATCTAAATGATACAAGCAATATACCCAATCAACTAGTGTAACGCTTGCAGTGTTGTTTTTATGAAAATGTGACGCATGATAACCTTACCGATATTACGTTGTGTAAGAAAAGCGTGAATCCAATGGTAAAGTTAGTATTCAGTTA
Organism: Urechis unicinctus; assembly: GCA_034190875.2. Classification (NCBI taxonomy): domain Eukaryota; kingdom Metazoa; phylum Annelida; class Polychaeta; order Xenopneusta; family Urechidae; genus Urechis; species Urechis unicinctus. The sequence goes on along the minus strand of CM067354.1, from coordinate 26,376,087 downwards.
GACAGAAATTATAATTATGTTGAACAATGTGCGACAACTAGGTCTCGCACTGTGGTAACAGGTGTACTTATCGTATCTACTCACAACCCTATGACCACAGATGCTTGAAACGTTCACAACAGAACCTGAAATGGAACAATACAAAACTATGAGGCTTTCATTAATACAATTTTAATTTCGTCATTTTCTATAGTATGCATATCGCTTACAACCTAATTTCTAGCTATAACACTCAAAGAGATAGTGCTCTCTTACCTGGGTGCTGTCAGTTGCATTATGAGTGTAAGTGTATCAATGGCACAGGATGTCATTCATATGGTCATTTAAAGAGATGTGTCGCTTTAGTTCAGGTCACATGAGACTTACGGGCTGTCTACAGGCTGTCCACGGGCCAAAACACTGTGAGCCCATGCGGGCCGCACAAAGTGTTACTCCTGTAGAGGGTTCGTACAATTTATTAAAAAAATATATGCCCCTTACGTGCCCCCTATAGCCTGTGCCAAAGGGTTCAACCAGCCGAACGCCCGATGACCGCCCGTAAAACATGTGACCACAACATCGTAAGGGGGATGATTCCTACGGGCAATAGAACTGTACTGCCATAAAATGGGTAAGGGGCTCATTAACACACGTAGGTCGTGTGTAACCTCAGCATTACCTCTTGTTTTTACAAGCCACGGCATGGCCATTTTTGTCATGTTGAACATTGACACAGTGTTTTTGTTGTACAGATGTCATCTTCTGATGTGTCCTCTAAACCGCCAAGGAAACCACCACCCGCATTGTTAATCTGAAAGAATGAGCATATGAATACGAATCGGAAACCTTGATGCTATTAGTCAGTGGCTTACTTTAGCATAAATCGATTTTACCAGAATATCGATGCGGCCAAATTTGGCCACGGTTTCGTTTGTGATCTTTTCTGTCGTGGCCTTATCGGTAATATCGCCCTTTACCAGAAGAATCTGCAACAATATCGACATAGGGCTTGGATAATAGTGCGAAGTGGACCATGACCTCTATTAATTATACATCTATTGTTAAGCGATTATATCTTACATCATCGATTGTTGCCCCAGCATCCAGGCATCGTTGAGCAGTTTCATCTAGACCTGCTTGTCTACGTCCAGTGACAACAACCTTAGCTCCACGGGCAGCGAAGCATGCGGCTGTCTCAGCACCAATGCCACTGCTAGAACCTGAATAAGCAAAACATCAGCTGATCTTTAACTGGCAAGGAATGAAGAACTACACCACAAGCTGGGATTTACAAGTCTTCCTGAGCTTCGAAGACAGTACTCCAGCACTCAGGGATTAAACCCTTTTACAGGGGTTACGCCTTTCCAATCACGTGGACATCATAGCAGCCTACATAAATCATTCAATGAATGCAGATAATTTGCCAAATACCACTAATTTCGGTTATATAGGCTTCATACGAGGTTAGTTAATAAATCCTACATTCATATAATTATAAGGACCATTAGCACGTAAACACCACATTCATGTAAACACAACATAATGGTACTGACGGACAAACATACATGAATGAAAATATAATCCTACTGGCGCCGAAATGCATTTAGCATGAACACCGGTTTTTACCATCGGCAAAACCGACATGTCCTCGACCAGAGCAGGTTTCACTTGGCTTTCAAAACCGATTTCACAACATTAACTTTGCCACAGTTCAGGTGCTCAGTATAAGTAGCCAAACAACTACATGCGTTTACCTGTGTATTGAGCTACTCTCACGTCTACATGGAATTATACTTCAACAGCAAACATGTCAATTATCATCCAACAAGTTCACAGTGCTTTTGAAGCAGGTACACAAGTTTAAATAAGTAGCGTTAACCTTTTTGTTAAAGGAACGACTCAATGGCTGATAAGAACGTACCATTTATGTGTAATTATTGAAACGCCTTGAATGGATATCAAATTTAAATTTTTGGTGCTTTTATTTTGGCAGCAATCTTGTCATGGTGTGGTTATTAATTAACCTCTAACCACTACCGCACGGCTTTTGGTTAGGCTAATACCTTGTTGAATCGGCGTAAATATCAGACACAAAACGTACCTGTTACGATGGCAACCTTACTCGCAAGCTCCATATTATCTTCAGTGCGCGCTCAGAGAAAGACGGTTGTTTATATGGACGCTACACCTACAGTCAGTAACTAGGCCACGCGCCACGTATTGGTACTGTGCATAGGGCGTCTCAAAAAGTGATCTGCTCGTTGCACAAATGGTTCTCTGCGCCGCGGCCACTTAAGGTTGTAACTCGTATGCGTCGTAAAGAATAGAATGAGTACACACGGCTCCTGTCTGTACCAGCTGGCTGGTCCATGTTGTCAGTAATATTGCGGCAGATATCGCTCATATTTTGAATGACATGTAAAGAGAGACATTGACACACTGACTTTGAAAATATCGCAATCGTCCCTAGCCGCTGCAGTCAGCCGGCTTCCGCCAGTCGCAAGTATCATGCAAGAAATTGATGGGCTGTACTAATATTTAATAATACGGAGATGTTGTTGTAGATGCTACTCCGGTCTTGACGTCAATTGGCATACAATATAATTTAATTTGAAAGTGAAGCCTACATATGCCGTATCAAACGTTATAATCAGGATAGATTACATGTGAGTCGCCCCGCCAAACTCATACTCAGAAAAATACCGTCGATCTTTACAACATTTTGATCCCTACATATTGTTATATCGGGTGTAAACATATGCAATGAGCCACTGTACAACTTATGGTTATCTTTGTTGTAACAAGCATTATTAACAACGTGAAAGACAAACAATTCCTATAAATTGCTATGAACAACTGATAATCCTGACACAGAACAGCGACGACCAGCAGAATTGTCATAACTATCATGGGTTCGTCGTGATAATATTATGACCATAATAAATTCATGACCATGCAAATGATTAACGCTACACCAATAGTTGCAATATATATATACACACATATATGATTATATGTATATATATATATATATATATATATATATATATATATATATATATATATAGATATAACATATATATATATATATATATATATATATATCTATATATATATATATACATATATATATATATATATATATATATGTATATATATATATATATATATATATATATATATATATATATATATATATATAGAGTATCTATATATTATATATATATATAAATAGTATATATCTAGATATTCTCTCTATATCTAGAGATATATATATATTTAAATCTATCTATATATATCTATCTATATATATATATCTCTATCTATATATATATATATCTGTGTATATATATCTCTCTCTCTTTCTCTATCTCTCTATATGTATTAATTTATATATATCTAATATATCTCTCTGATATATCTATATCATGTATATATATACATATCTATATACTCTCTCTCTATATATATATATCTATCCTCTATATCTATCTCTCTCTCTATCTGCATCTATAGATATACATCTGGAGATATACAGATAGAAAAATGTATATATATATATATAATACATATATATAGATATATAGAGAGAAAGTTATATATAGATAGATAGATATATCTCTATAGAGAGTATCCCTCTCTCTATATATCTATTCTATCTCTATATATATATATATATATCTATATATATATCTATATCTATATCTCTCTCTCTATATATCTATATATATCTATATCTATCTCTCTCTCTCCCTTCTCTCTCTATCTACACCCCTCTCTCTCTCTCTCTCTATACAGGATCTTCTCTCTCTTTTCTCTCTCTCTGCTTCTCGCTCCTGCTTTGGGATCCCTGAGAAAAGCGCGTCGAGCCCGGCCGCCAACCGGCCATATATCTTGTGAAATTCATTGCGTAGCATATGCTTTCCATTACGGAACTTTTACTTTGTGAACAGCGACTCCGTGTATCTTGTGATAACGTAGGTGATTCTTATTTCACAACTACGTTACTGAATAAGGAATGGGAAGGATCATAGTTGCTGATATCAAGGTGATCACTACATGTCAACTACCCGTCAGCTGTACGGATCTCCACAAGCAGCAGGTCCGTGAGATGTGTATATTAAGCCAAGGTCGCTACCATATCTGGAGTTCATTGTGTATATAATGGAACTCGTACCATATGTGAGTGCAGTGTGTTATATCAACAACTCCTAACTCTTACACTTGCAGGAGTAACACTAAGCGTGTCTTGTGCTAAACATCGGGCCGATGGCACTGTGCGTGTGCTAAATCGAATACAGTTTATGTCGAGCATCTTGCCGGAATGGCCACAAGCCGGCATATTTTTTTCCTACTCTACCGAGCGCGCACAATTTTGACGTCGACCCGCCTTCGGAGATTCTCCATCTTACCTAACAGGGAGTTGGTCGTCAGCTTGTATAGATCCTTCTCAAAGTCACTGGTGGCAACCGTATGCAGTTCTGGGTTCATGGAAATGTAGGGCTCCATCCAGGGGTTCTGATTGAATACAAACGCACGGTGTATCTTGGTAAGCCTCATTCCCAGCGATAGGTAAAGCTTGAGATTCCTATAGTGGACCACACACTTCTCTTTATTGCGCAGGCTGGATACCAGCTTCTCAACTCCATTTCCGGCGTTAATCCCCAATGCACCTAGGAGATTTCTGATTTCTTGTCTTTGATTGTTCTACCATTCATTCTGCAAAGCCTTTCGCTCTGGTGCTAGTGGATGATCATTGTGATCTGCATGTAACTCTGTAGAGTATTCCAAATCAACTTCGAGTATATATCCGGTTTTAGCATTGTCGGGATGGTCCTGCATCTGATGACGTTCAACCAATTCAATACCCGCATTAGGTAAAGGTTGACTCATCGCTTACCCATACAGATTATTTGCTTCAAGGTGCAGGGGGTAGCTCGCTGACTTTCTGTCCTGTTCAAAGCCCTCCACGTACGGGTTATTAGCTTTAGCGTGGCGACGCAACACCATGCTAATCCCACCGCGCAGGCCCTTCTCAATGTATAGGTCTTTGTCATAGTCGGTGAGCTTCACACCAGTGCTCTTACACAGCGCGTCCCATGACAGGCCAGGTTTGGTGTAGTAGTTGGCCGTGTTCAGACCGTATTGCTTCAGACAGGTCTTGTGTAATATCTCAAACACATCCTCTAGGAGATTCGAGTCAATAAACACTTTACAGAGCAAGAAGTGAAAAATATCAGACGGCTTACAATAATTATAAAAAGCAGTTGATATAATGGATGCCGCGGATGCCTTTTTAGTTGCAAAATCAGCTTGATTATCGGCTTGCAGAGCAGAAGTTATGACGACTATTGTTGCTGCTCCAAATGCTGCTAGATTAGGGACTGCAAGGGCTATATGTGGCATATTAGCGGATACAGATAAGATAATTAGCAGGAAATTATATGTTAAGATGACTAATAATAATAAGGTACTCGTACTAGCTTAAAGTACGTCACATAGTAGAAAAGGCAGAAAAAGTGATGAACTTCTTAACTAGTACAGCCGCTCAATTGCATCAACGCCGTCTTGGATAACATCAAAACGCTTTTTTCCATTTGCTTACAACAAAAGCACTTTTGGGGTAAAATTGAAACAAAGTCATTATTATTTAACATTAAAATCTTATGGCTGTCATAAACTTTCAAGGAAAGACAGTAACAGACACCACATTACAGTTCTATACCTTAGAAACACTTATTACTGTACTATTTAACTCGTTACTGTCTAAATTCTAAACCAACATTAACGTAGTGTCATCATAGTAGAGGTAGCAAACGCCAGCACCAGAGGAAGTTTTTTTTTCTAATTCAGCACCAGCGGGCGCCCATGTACGACAAAAAAGGGCTTTTGTGCAAATTGTTTTGCCCTTAAATCATCTTCCGGTTATTTACAACAGCCTGCAGTCGAGAAACCCACTCTGTCGATCGTTTTCCAGTTGGAAATTTTAACACTTTGGCATACTGGTGTCCGTCCAAAGAGCCGCTCCGCAAGAGTGTGGTTAAAGCGTGCCACTATAGCCTGGTCTTGTTGGACATCTACAAGGCCACGCCTGGCCGACACTCCATGTTTTACCAGCAACTGATAACGTAATTAAAACATGGAGCAGCGAAGGCTTTAAATGGCTGGCGCTTTCGAGTGCCGGGTCAGGCGCATGTATAGATATATCTACACCGAGATACGCACGCTGTGAAACTGGAAGTCGTACAGAAACTCGTGGGATGGAACTCGCAATATGTGTCGAGAGTCTACATATGAAATTGACAGGGGTCGGCTTTCTTATCATTGAGAAAACACGAACATAGTTCAGTATCATTCCACTTCCTGCCCGAGACCTATACGCTCCGTCGCTAGGTGATCTTTGATGTTGCAAGCGAGGTTAAGCCCCAATCTTGCACACATTCCACATAAGTATTATCCTCTGCTACTAATATAACAACACTGATGTAGTTATAGTAATGCAGTGCAACCTCGTTAAAGGGGACGCCTCCGTGGACGGATTAACATCCCCTTTAACGTGGCATCCCCAATAGCGAGGTCCCACCAACCCTACACAACTAAAGAACATGCAGGTGTCCATAACCAACAGAAAACTACAGGGCCCGACCCAACACACAAAAGCAAGTAAAATGTGAACAATTAAATCATCTCACAACTTGAATTTATTATTTATTACAAATAACAAGAAAACACAGACAATTGTGTACAATGAACATACGGTAAAATCGGCTTGGCTTGTCCCATCAGAGTTCGTATTGCATTTATACATCCACATATCCGGTTTCTAATTACTTTTGAAAAAATTGGTCCAAACGCAATTGGGTGATTTCTTAGGCTGCTAAGTCCACTTACACGTTTTCGATGTGGCGCAGACTACAATACACAACGTGATCATCGCCGTAGCCTTGCTCTTGAGCGAATCGTCACAAATAATCCACGAGCATATGTCGTTCTTTCTTCGTCATGCGCGTGCTTTCGTCGTCGTCGTCAGAGTCGTCGTTGCTGGGGCAGCGCCTTTTTGACTGACTTGCTCGAGGAGAGTGGCATCGTCGTATTCGCCGCTTGTCGGAACAGGATCATCGAGTGACACGAGTCGATCGAACTCCTCTCTTGGCATGGTTGGCGGCAAAGAGACGTCGTACAGGTCACCGTCGAAATCGTCAACGGCGGGCTAGTCGGTTCGAGTGAAGCCGGCTTTAAGGTAACAGTTGGCGAAGGTCACGGCCTTTACCATCGACCACGAAGACTTGGCAAGGTAGATGTCGTCGAGAAGGTTGATCTGTCGGGCAACTCGCAGTGCTTGTACCGATTCGTCATCGTCTAGGGCATTTATGATTCGTCCATTCAACGCGCTGCGGTAATGTCCTTTCCAGTATCCGTATCATTCCTTGGTACATCGGATGGATCAGACTCGTGTTGGGCGGCAGGAAGTGTAAAGTGATGTTGGTCAGCGTCACCTCAGCGAGTGGGTAGAGCAGTTGTCGATCAACAGGCAGACCTTACGTTGGTTGAAGTAGAGCTTTCGGTCCCATTTAGCCAGCCAGTTTGCGAAGATCTTTCCCGTCATCTTTCCTTTTTTGAAGAAGCGTACTCGATCTGCAGTTTTGTGGTATCTTTCGGAAAACAGCGCGGGCGACGACTTTTACTGATGACGAGCAGCGGCAGCGTTTCCGATCTGTCCATATTGGCGCAAAGTAGGACGGTGATCCTTTCCTTGGCGGCTTTCACTCCGGCTTTCCCTCTGTGGGCAGGCAGTGTCCCTTGTCATTGAAGGCCCGGAAGCAAAGGGCCGTCTCGTCTGCGTTGAATATGTGCTGGTCACTGAAGTCAGCGGGAATTTCAGGAAATTTGTCTTGGAGCCAGTGGCGGGGGGACAGGTTATAGGCGTCTTGTTTTTCACCTTGCTGGTTTTTGAAGGCTACGTTGAACCCTGACTTCAAGCGCCACAGCCAACCAGATGATGCTTTGAAACTCGGCACCCTCTTCATTTCCGCTAGCTGGAGGGCCTTTGCTTGAATTTCTGTTCCGGACAGTCGTGCGCCTTGGGCCCACTTCTGTTTGAACTATGTAAACAGTGCCTCATCCAGTTCTTCGTCTCCATCAGCCCTCTTTCTTTTTCGGCTTTCGTATTGGCCGGCTCCTTGTTGCTCCATGATGTCATTCCTGTTCTTTGCTAAGCGCGATATGGCGGACGTGGAAACTTCCAATTTCATGGCGATTGTATCTTGGCTTTGGCGACTTCATTTTAGTTCTTTCAGGATCTCTACTTTCTTATGTAGGGTGAGGTCCTTTCTTCGAGGCATTGTGACAGTTCCTTTGGTAGTTTGATGATGAATGATGACACTTCTGCCTTTTAAACCACCCGACTTGACACTTGATCAGGGAGTCAAGGTGTCAATGTGAGCTCGCTGGGCTCTGCAACCACCGGAAACGGGAATTGGCCACGCTGACAGTGCACAATAGTAATCTCCAATCGTAAGTCACGCTTGTTAGTCAGCCGCCAGCATCCCCTAGATGATTTAACTACCTCATCAACTTCTTTTAACTCGGGTGATCAGAGGTCGGGTGATCAGAGATCGTCAAGTAATCAGGATTAAGCCGTTACGGTCGATGGTATTTAAAATCGATTGATGGCAACGCGTCCCTTTTAACGAGGCGATTCGTCTGGAATGTCCTGATTAACCGAGTGAAATAGCATTGCTTTGAATGGTTTCCCGGTCTGCGTCCCCATCATCGAGGGATCCCCATTGGCGAGGTCCCGTTTAACGAGGTGGCACCATAGACGATTTATATAAATCCCCGTGGCTCCCATTTTTCAGCTCGATATGGTTGTTTGTTTGTCCATGGAGGCGTCTCCGTTGTTCATCATAACGCTTGATCATCCAATGTAGCTCACAGACAGGCAAGCTTTTTTTCTCTAATTCATAGAAATATACGCTAATAACTTAATGATAATCACACTACCGCTATGTAATCTCTATTAATTCTGATTATATCATCTGTTATGGTACTAAATTCATAGTTCTCTCTAGGGAACAGATTTCACATGGCCATAATTTGTTTAAAAGGGGATGGATTTGAAATGCAGGTAACATATTAATATCACAGCTATCGAACAAGTTAGGCCACTGGTAAACACAATTTTAACACTGAGGCAATGGGTAAATATAGTTTAAAAATCGCTTTTTACTGTTGTAATGTTTCTACGGGAAAACATTCTTGATGTTCACAAGTCCGTTGCGTTTTATTTTATGCCACATCACCACCAACCTGGCCTCGAACGATTGACAGCAACTTGCCGGCTAACAACATTTTTACGACATGTTAAACATCTGATCATTACGTTGCAATTGGATATGCTACAATGACGGCAACTTTTACGACAAGTTAAACATCTGATCATAACATTGCAATTGGATATGCTACATCCCTCTTTCTCAGATGAATTTGCATTTCAACTTGATTATAGTCATAACCTTTCAAGGAACATTATGTATCTTGAATAATCGATCTATTGAAGAAATTACTAGTGTTCAACAAAATAACGTTGTGATTTGTGGGTCGCTTTTAACATTATGTAGCACAGAGTTCAGTATTATTGACACATATAGTTCACATAGCCAGTCTATCTGGTTTCTTTATCATGCGTCCATATCTGGTACGATTTTGGTCCTTATTGTCTTGATGCGTTCGGTTTTGAGGTTGTGGTCTTGGAGCCGATTGTTCACTGGGTTCAGTTGTGTCCGGGGTGCTGATGATGGGCATTAGTGGAGCAGGAATAATTGGGTCAGAGCTGACTTGTATTTGTTTTTGTGAATCTGGACCTAAGTCTCTTAGGTGCTTCCTATTCCTCCGAAGAGTGGATCCATTTGGGGTTTCTATAACATATGAACATGGTTCCTCACATTTTCTCAAAACTGTAGCAGGCATCCAAAAACCATTTCTAACATCCTGCGTGAGGACATTCTGACCAGTAATCAAGGGTGGTAGATCAATAGCTTGCTGATCAAAGCGCTGCCTCTGAGCATCTTGATTCTGTTTTAGCTTTTCATACACTTGATCGTTGAGGTCAGCGTGGTTCGGGATGTGTACGGGTAAGTTACCTCTGATCTTCCTATGGTACAGAAGTTCTGCTGGGCTAGGTAGTGAATGGTCCAGGGGTGTAGCTCTTAAACAAAGAAGGCTCATGTATGGGTCTGATCCGCTCATCTTTGCTTTTTTCAGGCTGTTTTTTACTGTCCGTATAGTTCTTTCGATGAGACCGTTAGACTGAGGGTATTGCGGAGACCTGGTTGTATGTTTGAATGACCAATTCGTGGCAAAGTTTTTATAGACCTCCGAGTCATACAGTCTGCCATTGTCACTTATGACTTTCTCAGGTACACCTTGTTCTGAGAATATGTGTTTGGTCGCGATGACAACAGCTTGGCTTGTACAGGTATTAGGCATTTTCCTGATAAATGAAAATTTCGAGAAATAGTCAGCAATAATGAGGTGTCTCCCTCAAAGTGGAATAAATCTGTCCCTACCACCTGCCATGGTCGAGTTGGTATTTCATGAGGGATCAGTGTTTCTTTGGCCTGTGACCTCTGATAATGCTGATATGTTTTGCACTGTTTTGTTCTGGCTTCTATTTCTTTATTGATATCAGGCCAATAAACACAGTCCTTGGCTCTCAATTTGCATTTTTCCATGCCCTGATGTCCCTCGTGTATCTTCTCAAGAATGTATTTCTGCAGAGATCGAGGAATCACCACACGTTCTCATTGCGGAAGGACCAATACGGGCGTAATGGTGTTGGCAGATCTTTCATTCTATCGTGCCAGCCCTCAGTGATAGTTTGCACGAGTGTAGTCATAACTGGGTCACGCTGTGTAGCACTTCTAAGTTGGTTAATTTTTTCCTCGGTGAACTGCACGAAGTTAACCTGCAGATTTAGGTTGATGTGGGTGTTACAAGGTGATGGTAGTCGTGATAAACTATCAGCCATGAACATGTCTTTCCCGGGCTTGTACTTGATAGTCACATCAAAGCTCTGCAGTCTGAGCAGCATTCTTTGTAGTCTCTGTGGAGCTGCTCTCAGGTTTTTGAGTTGTATCATCTCTAATGGTTTGTGGTCGCTTTCCACAAGGAATGGCTTTCCATACACGTATGTGTAGAATCGCTCGCATCCAAACACTACAGCGAGCATTTCCCGTTCTATATTTGCATATCTCTGCTCTGTTTCAGATAGTGATTTGGAAGCAAAAACTATTGGTGTGTTGTCCTGGATAAGGGCAGCCCCCAGTCCTTTCATGGATGCATCAACTTGAATTGTTGTTGGTTTGTTTGGGTTGAAGAACACCAGTGTCACTTCACTGCAGATAATGTCCTTAACTTGTTGAAATGATAATTGGTGAGATTCGCACCATTCAAACTCAATGTCAGACTTCAATAGTTGGCGTAGATTAGCAGTGTGTGATGATAAGTTGGGAATAAATGTTCCCATGTAGGTGAATAACCCAAGAAATTCTTGAAGTTGTTTTTTGTTAGTTGGGGCACTAATGGCTTTGATAGCTTCTACTTTAGTGGGATCCGGATGTATGCCTTCCTTGTCATAAAGAGCACCAAAAATTTGATTTGAGGCTCTTTGATAGCACATTTTGCGCTGTTGAATACCAACCCATTTTGTGCAGATCTTGACATCAAGTTATGGAGGTTGTTATCATGTTCCTGTTCGGTACGTCTGAAGACTACTACATCATCTGCGATGCTTATTGTACCTGGACAATGCTCTAATATTTGGTCCATCCTTTGCTGAAATACATCTTGCGACATTACCAACCCGAAAGGCATGCGTTTGTAGCGGTATCTGCAAAATGGTGTATTGAACGTTGTGAGTCGGGAGCTCATGTCATCTAAATGAACTGACCAGTAGCCGTTTTTTGGCGTCCATTTTGCTGAAGTACTGTCCACCTTGTAGCTTATATGTAATCTCCTCCAGGGTTGGGGTTTTGTGATGTGTGCGTTTTATCACTTTGTTCAAGTCTTTGGGGTCAAGACACACCCGGAGGTCTCCATTGGCTTTGTGTGACACGACCATGCTGTTAACCCAGTCTGTTGCTGCGTCTACTTTGCAGGTGACGCCAAGTTGCTCCATTTTTTCGAGTTCAGATTAGAGTTTTCCTTTTAACTGGATTGGAAATTTTCGCTGTGCATGGAGAACAGGTTGTGCATCTTCCCTCAAAGTGATGCGATATGTGCCAGGGAAATTTCCAATGCGATCAAATTGGTTGGGTTATAGGCTCTTAAGATCCTCCACTGATTTGATCGACGGCATATTTTTCTCGATGGCGCAGTGAAAGGTAACGAGATTGAGATATTGTGAGCTTGGTAGACCCATGATCGCTGGTCCCTCTGATTCGGCAATGTAGAAATCTGTTGGTATCCATGACTTTTGTTTATACCGGCGCGGTAGTTTGATTGATCCATAGTGTGGAATTTCAGTTCCATTGTATGCTGTTAGCTTGACTCCGATACTGCTGGAGTCTTGCTCGTTGGGGTAACCATCATCATTGATGTTTTCTGGAAACATCTGCCTGTACATCCGAATCGGTATTGTGTTCCCTTGAGCTCCTGTGTCCACTTTTACCTTTATTCTCATTACTGTCTTCTTGTAGTCAACCTTGGCTGATATATGAGTTAAGGCTTAATCTTTTATATCTGATTTGATAGAGCTAATGTTTGACACCTTAACAGTTCCAATAGTCAACTCACTGAACTCATCACCGAGTTCATCACTAGTATCGTTTTGATTTATTGAGTGGACGTTACTGCGTTGGTGTGTGCGCCTGTTGTTGTTTTGTCTTTGGTCTCTACTCCACCGTGGTTGTGGCTCTTCTTGCCTGTGAGAACTGGTGCTGTTATGGTAGGATGATAGGCACATTGCTTGCCAGTGGTTTGGTTAACCACATTTATTGCATGTTGTTCTGTATGCTGGACACCTTCGTCTCGCATGATGACCGCCACAATTCTGACATTTGGCAGTCTGTTGTTTTTTTGTGAATTGAATGCAAGTCTACAGTTTGGTTTGACTGGACACTTGCGAGCTGTTTCATATGTTCGTTCACAGCTTCATAAGTGCGGCATATGTCCACAGTCTGATCTAGCGTCATTTCTTTTCCCTTGCCGAGAAGTTGTTTTTGAAGCTCTGGGTGACTGGTACCGGAAATAATTTGCTCTATGATGCTGTCATTAAATTCCTCTTGGTTAAAGTCACATTTCTGTGCCTTTCAATCGTGACAGGAAAGAGTCAATGTTTTCTGTTTCAGTTTGTCTGTACTTCTGCAAGTATAAACGAGCTACACGAAAATTTGACTTTGGTTCAATTTGGGTTGCGAATCGCTGCCATACCACATCAGGATTCTTTCCTTCGTCCTCACTGAGGCCCCATGAGTTATAGATGCTAAGTCCCTCATTCCCAGCAAACAATAATATGTGGTCAACTTGCTTTTCTCTTTGGATATTTTTCACCGAGAAATATAGGCCGCATTTTTGTTTGAAAAGTTTGAGTGTACCGGCTAAGTCTGGCGAATTCCAGTCAATGTTTGGTGTGATTGATTCAGCCATTTTTGTAAATTACTTTGGTAGTTCAGTCACTTACATTTGTGTCTAGTTGTAGTAGCGCACCATTCTCACACTAAGCAAGAGCACAGCCGGAATGAAGCGTCGTAGGTAGTTGCATATTCATGCTTTCGTCTGTCGATCAATTTCCAACCGGCGTTGGCATTTGAGAGCAATCGGTTTTAAAGTTGCTCATTAACAAATTTGTCACTTTTGCACCTTACAGAAGCACATTTGCTGTGTTCTCCGAAGGCTAGCGAGGTTCTTTGTTACCGCTGCCACCATGTAATGTTTCTACGGAAAACATTCTTGATGTTCACAAGTCCGTTGCGTTTTATTTTATGCCACATCACCACCAACCTGGTTTTATTTTATGCCACATCACCACCAACCTGGCCTCGAACGATTGACGGCAACTTGCCGGCTAACAACATTTTTACGACAAGTTAAACATCTGATCATAACGTTGCAATTGGATATGCTACAATGACGTTAACTTTTCTGACAAGTTAAACATCTGATCATAATGTTGAAATTGGATATGCTACAACTGTCAAAAGCTATGATGAAATATTATTGCATCATTAACTGAGTAAGCTGGGCATGTGTTATATTGTCTATAAGATATAAAGTGATTAAAGAGGTCACTTGTATGACAATTATGCATGTTTATTGACATTTCAAGCATAATTAAGAGTTTGTGGCACATATATTTGGAACCAGTACTGCTTATTACAATTATGCATAGTTAATGACATTTCAAGCATAATTAAGAGGTGGTACAAGGGCCATGGAACTTGCGCTGCTCATTCAAATTATTTCCCAAGTAGGGAATGTCCCATTGGCGGCTTTGACTTAAGAACTTCTTTCTTCTCTGAAACAATCAACATGTACACATATTCAGCAAATTACTTGGCACCACTAATCCAGAAATAACAGTTCTATTATTCAACCAAAACTGAAGGCAAGAGATGTGTGGTTCAGATTGATGGGTCATCCCACAGAATGTTAGGTAGTGTTCCTTGCTGGTACATCAATAACCTACCATTTGTCTGATGGAATGGTGTAGAACAACTCCAGGTGTCAAAGTGAGGTTGCGTGTGAGGGTAGCATCAAATGAATAGTGTCACATGCATTCTGTATAAGATAGTGAACATAAATGTTTAACCGACTAAATTGCTGTTGAACTGAAGATTGCAGCACCACAGCAGGTTATAGATTGCCCGGACATCTTCAGAAAGATGCACAGAACAATAAGAGAGATTATTTTAGAGCTACACAGATTGTACATTGAGTCAGTGTAACTACTACTTTTGTAATAATCTATCTGCAGTGTAATGCTGAGAATAGAAGATATAACTTCCTGGTTAAGCATCATATAAAGGTACTTAATCGTGAAACATCACATGGCAATGCATGGATAATCTACAAGCTTAAATAACCATTCAGCATTTATCACAATTGTTCAACAATTGTATATAATATATGACATCTACCATAAAAAAGATACTGGGAATGATCCGTCTGTCAAATTTATCCTGATTAATACAGTATATTCTGAAGTATATATACCATACATGGGAGTAGTTTCCTTAGACTGGGGATCTGAATATAACTTCTGAAGGCAAGCTGTAGAGCTTGGGTCTGCCTTGTATCCCAGTAGAAGCGTCTGCATGCGCATTGGTATAATGTTTGCATATTTTGCTATTAGTTATAGCAGACTTGTAATGACTTTTATAATATAGCACAGGCCTTTGTAGACCATGCAGTGGATAGTGCCTTTTATATGAAGGTCACTTAACTAGAATTCATTTATAATGCAAAGAAGCTTTTCTTTGGTTTATACCTTGTCACTAGTTAACAGATCACAGAGGAATGAAAAATACTCACTTGTATCTTTGATGCATGTTCTGCTCGAGACATCATGATCTGATTCCGAGTCACTAGAAATCAAGTTGTTTTTGTTGGCATTTTTAAGTCTGGGGTCTACAGAGCTTGTTGTTCTAGGCAGACTTGTGGCATAACTGGTACTTGCTTGGGCTGCTGGTTCAGTATCTAATAAACAAAAGCACATACATTTTACAATATGCATAGCAAAATTAATATAATTGACACATTACAGACTATGCATTAATTCAGATGTAAACAATGAAGAGCAATGTTTGTATCAAGGCAATCCATTTGTACCAAGTACACGCCCACTTTAGTTATGATCAATTCCGGCAGTGGTCTTTGATAGGTTCCCAAGCTAACATCTGAAATAGGTACCTATATTAATGAAACACATTTGGGTAGATTTGTGGAAATATACATATCTGGTTGGTTCAGAATAGAATTTCTTCCATATTCACAGTACATTGACCCAAACCTGAAGAGCAATGCAGTTAGAAGATAGAGACCCAGTATACAGATGCTGGTTATTTATTTTCACAATATAGCACCTCAAAAATTTTTCACTTATATGATACATGCAGAGGTAAGATCACATAATTCAATGTCAGGAAACTTATGTGAGGCCACATAAGCTGTTTAGCCGAGAACATATAATATTATCTACTGTCAAATTACATAATAATCATACTCATGGTTTTTAATTTTATAGCACAGATGCTCATTTATTATGCAATTAAATAGTTATGCAGTTCAGAGGCAGTTTTTTTAATGGCTGTTGTTATTTGTATTAGGTGACCCTCTGGTAATATCTGACACTTTCAAGTCTATATTTGCACCATCAACTTATTCCCTCTTTTGATAGACCATCACATTGGCCATTGCCTGGATAGGCAACAGCCCAATATGCATGTGATGTTATGAGGACCCCCAAGTATAGATTATAATTGCAAATTGAGGACCCTTTGACCTTTGAGGTCTATCATATTAAGATAATTGGCAATAGTTAAGTTTATGAAACACCAAGTGATGGTGGATAAGCAGCCACTGGTATGTGTTGATAAATTTATAAAACCATCAATGGTGCTCCAACATTAGTCTCTTCAATCACAACTTGCCAAACAGTGCAGTACCATACACATTATGGTTATGTCTTACCATCGTGTCCATGTAACATCATATCTATCTTCATGGCTGAAGCCTAGTGAATGGAGTGAAGGGCATCCATTAATTGTTAAAATTGTTAAGTTGATGTTCCATAATCAAGTTCTCTTTGCATTTACACATCACCGAACCGTCTTAGATATAATAGCAAAATAAGTCTATCAAACAACAATTTGTTTTTCAACTTAACAGAACCATACAACAGTATTGAAACGAAAGCTGCTAACTAGTTCTTATGAACCAAGTGGAGCTTGTGCTCAACAAGGGAGTACCCGATCGACTGTTGGTCTGTTGGGCTACTGCTAACGCCTAAATTGTGGAACAGCTGATCGCAATCGTTCCTTCAAGGGAATTGGGTCATGGATATAAATTTGGTCAGGGTAGGGGTAAAACGCGGATTAGATAATAAAGAACACGCAGTAATAGAGATAGTATATTATTTTACCGACACAGCGTATTTTTCGTCCATGTCCGAATGTATTTGTTGGGAAATCCGCGAAGTCACGAGGAAGCAGTCTAATGTAGAGTTATAGTTTACGAGTTTCGTAATTTATGAAATGTCATTATTAGCCGTAATACTGTAACAATCGTATCATTTTTAACCAGGGCTGTGAGAAAATAAATTAAATTTATTTTTAGTGATCATTATTTGTCGGATTGGCAATTTTATGAGACTTGACTTTGGTAAGTCTGCTAGTTTTGCGCTCTATATTTCGCCGATCTGTCGTTCATCTGGGGTCAAAGTTCGAAGCCAGATTATCATGGCTAGGGTCAAAGAGTGAATTTGGTAGCTTCGATTGCACGAATGGGTTTTTAATATCAATTGTTTTGTTATTATATGGTATTCACTGGTCCAACAGTGTTGAATAATGTGTGAATAATGTATATTTGGTAGTTTGTCAAGAAAGTACTTTACTTTTACGGTCACACTTGATTATTTTGGTCACATGACCATACAGAAAGTAAACAACGCTGGTCATTGAGAATGAAAGCGCATGTGAGTTCCATGGAGAGACCCGGGGTTATTGAATTATTTTACAAGTATTACACGGGAAATCATTAGAAAAGCTTCTGCATATTTTCAATATCATGTGGGACCAAGAATACAATGGTACGGTTAATTTAAAGTCACCATGTATTCAGCTTATTTTCCCAGAGAAATCTCTCAACGCCATATATTTTCGGAGCCTGGCAGCGATTCGCGTTATTGGGAGGTTTCATATTGCGACTTTGTCAAGGGTTGGCGAGTCTGAGTAGGTCACGTTTTTTAAAGTTAGTCGAAATGGAATTAACCTGTTTAGGGGTTTAGGAACATACAGCGCTACAGTTAACTGGGTCACGGGAGTATACGGAGGTGTTTTGGCGTATATGAACGTTTAGAGGTCTTAGCGGACTGGATGGGCGCATAGGCGTTCGTGTCACTCAGAGCGCTAGAGCAGCTTTTGAGTGGGGAGCAGCAAAATAACGCTGCTGATATCAATGGCTATGAGTGGGTGGCTGTTTCCCAGTATTAGCATTTAGAGGGGTTATGAATAAGTGTGCAAACATTCGTCGATTCTATGAAATCAATAATACTATCACTTATGCTTTCCAGTGTAATGGTAGGCTGGGAATATGAGTTACTTTTGAATCAACATGACACTTTTAGCAGTAACAAAACACATATCCCATTTCATACCATATATGGTTCATCCATGACTAATCAGTAACTGATTCAGAAATGATCAAGAATATACATAGTGATAATTCCGTATACATCTATATCAGGGTAAAATGATATGATAAAATGAACATGCAACATATCAATTGTTATTAAATAGCTCAGTTTACATAGACTTGTTATGTTCCAACCTTTCTGCTTAAACAATTTGCTTGCTCTATAGCATACTATCTACATAGACTTCAAAGGCCAATGAACATCATTTTCTGTATAAAGGATTCATAACATTATACATCAAAGTTTTAAAAATTATTGATGATAAGTATAATCATATTTAATGGACATGGTAATTACTTGACAAAACAATAAAGAGTGAGCAGCTACTTTCAAGACTGATTTTTGAGCTGAAATTGTCATATCTCGTTGTACATATCTAAGGGGTAGGGTGTACCATGATCATATAGGTGTTTTTTCACATAAGGTTCTCACAGAGACACCTTTAGCAAAATTTGAACTATCGGGGGCTAGGGCGCTTGATAAAAATGTTGGTTCGATGCCTACATTTATTTAAGCAGGGGTTTGCAGTTAGAATGAGCGACACAATGATGTAAATTTTGTAACAATCCGACCATTATTAATATAGTTATTCGACGTACTAGTTTTTTACTTATTCGATGACCTTGACATTAGTTTCAGATCAAGGTCAAAACAAAACCTCTCGGTTTTGCGCATTATTGACGTTTAGCGATTGGGGGAAAAAAATGGCGACCTGTATCGCGGATCAAAATTTTTTTTACATACATACATACATTATGACAAACGCGACTAACCAACAGAACTTGGCGAAGCGACTCGCCAAGCCCGGCTTGACTCCACATAGCTAAAGTAAAGTACCTCAAACATTGACCAGATTCCATTTATACGTCAGATTGAGTATACTACACAATATATCCAATCTATCGAACCAGCGTAGTCATAATTTAGATCAATGACAAAATGTCGCAGTGGGCGATATTTGAAAACCCAGGCTGAGAACCCAGGTTGTTTAGTCACTTTAGCGACACTATATAGATTTTCTCGCTATCATCTGGTTGCTTGGGTATAAGCGTCTTAGATAACGCCATAATATATTCAAGAGTTGTGGTTATTGCTAACCAAATCATAAGATATTCTCGGCCAGCAACGCCACTTCATCTCAAAGCACGAGAAGCCATACAAATTATCCTACCAGCCGAAGCATTTCGGTTTGTCCCGGCGAATATATATCTGTCTCCAGCTCATTGGAAAACGTCAAAACCAAATATATTTATTTTTTATTCCCCCTATCGAACGTCACGTGGATAGAATATATATGTGAAGGAAGTAATTCTAAGCAATATTTCAGAAGTTGGGATTGTGGTATATCGGATAATAACGAAAAACATGCTGTTAAATGCAGAGTACCAAAAATGGTCGTCAGTCAAATATATAAAATTTTTCAAACGTTTCTAATTAACATCTGCGCGATGCAGGGGTCAAAACCTTCCAATGGATAAATGTGCATGGAGATAATAAACAAGGTAACATCAATTCTAAATAAAAAATTGCAGAACAAAGCACTTAAAAAGAGCTTGACTTTTTTGTCACTCACATCGTGTGCCAAGATGTGACTGTGTGCCAAAAAAGTCGGTCGATTGTATGAAAAAGGTCGCAATCGTATAAATATATCTATTTATATATATATAAATATATATATATATACATATATATATATAGATATATATAGATATAGATATATGTATATATATATAAAGAGAGATAGATTCTCCTAAGGATATATCTCTCTCTCTCTCTATATATCTCTCTAGATATATATATATATAGATATCTCTATCTATATATCTCTCTCTATATGTATATCTATACCTCCCTCTCTCTAAATCTATTTATTTTATAGGTCTCCCCCTTTCTGTCTTCTCCCTATATCGCTATATAGATGTTAAAATGTTATATCTGTATATATTTATATGTATATATCCTCTATATTTGTGTATTAACAAATTCATATATAAATCTATATATATATATGTTTTATGTATAAATATACATATATCTATATTCTATCTATATATATCTATATATGTATATAGATATATAAATATATATATATATATATACATATGTATACATTTATATTCAATTTATTTACATGTATATTTGTATATATAAACATATATCTATACATACATATATTATGTATATATAAATATTCATTCATCCGTATGTATATAAATATATATATATATACCTATATATGAATATAAAAATATGCAAATTTATGTATATATATGAATTTATATATATATATATATCTTACATCAATATCGTTCTATGGCTATCGCGATTAGTTTTGCAACGACAGCCATATTACTTTACATAAACGTGTGGCAAACATCGGGGAAATTGATCGCATGGCGTTCTATTCCCATGTCATGATTCTGTTCGTCGGATGCCCCCGAAAGTGAGCAAGTTAATTGAGACGGCAATGATTCAATAATAGACGTCTAGGTTGCTTTAAATACAGGAAGTTATGTCCAATGAAACCGTTTTCAATATTTACATGTCCTCATCGTCTACTACGTTGTGCATACTGGTACTACAATGTATTCAAGAGCACGTCCCCGTTCGAGGAGGCAACCAATTTCTTCATAACTATGATGTAGGTAAAGAATAAGCCATTAAGAGGATTTCACAAGTGTCTGAATAATCGCTCATTGCCACACAAGCAGTATGAGTCTGCATTAATACGTTTCTCTGGATTGATACAAATAGCAACAATTATATTACAAATACCTTTACTGCGTAGAACAATTAATTTTTTGGAAAGCACTTTCTGGTTTTTGGTCAGTGAAAATAATTTTCGATAATATTTAAGCAGGTAACACGCGCAATTAAGTTTTTACGCGATATGAATGCTCCTCCGATCATTACGATGTCTCCATACATTTCATAAATTTTCCGTGACAGGCGCACACGTGCAGCTTTTCAAGCATGTGACGCATGGCCAGTCTTCTAACAAGAGACCTTAACAGATAATGGTTATTGGTTAATTTGAACTATTCTTCTGTACATTGTAATGCCACAGCATGCCTCTAACTCCGCCACATCGTATTATTGCTGGATATTTCGTAGATCCATATATACAAGCTGTTCAAAGTGACAATGGTGAGCAGCTTGTATATAAGGTTTTTACACTGTTATTGGGTAAGCTTCATTAGTATATTAGAACAAATGTATTATGTTCATCAATAATCAGAAAGTTTACATGGTATCGAATAGCTTTCGTTCGAGTAATAATAATCACGGCCAATGACAGCATGAGCTAGTCAGTCATGAAGGTCAGCGAACAAAATCGATCTCGTCGAAATAAATACAATAAATATACACTTTCAACAAAGTTATTGAAATAGCATTAATATCATCACCTACATTCTCTTTTGGCCATGTTTTTTCCCCAGAGATACAGTACAATATATCATCATATATAACCATCTGTATCTGAATCCATAACGGATAACCATGGTTATCAGAACTCCTCAGCGGCAAGAGGAGGAAGTAGCTCAGTGTAAATGGTAACGTCATGTCGTGCTCTATATATGATCAAAGTCATATCGAGTATCCAGCTCAGGCATTACATTGTCTATGGTAGGATAATACCTGCCAATCTCTTGCATTACGCCTGCTTAATATTATTCTGTAGACATCGAATCTTACTTAAATAATGCATTTGTCTGATTACTATTGATCTATTACATTGGTAGCTTATCAAGTTGGAAAGACTCATTGTGTTTGATATGTTCATGATACAACAACAGGGCTTTTCCTTTTCCCCATACAAGTTCAAATTCACAAACTGCATATCATATGTTTTAGTAAACAACCCGAAAATGACATTACCATGATCAAGCCAAACCACTTATGCATCGGTTTGCTTAAGGGTTGTCATATCTGCTCACAGAACTGTGGTTGTGACCCACCGAATCACGGAGTTAGGCGTGATACTTTCTGCTTTATTTATGGTGAACAGGATGGAATAAATAGAACGTTGCTTATGGAAGTGCTTTTTAATACTCTTTGAATATTTCAACTATTCAACTACATCAAACAACCTTAGTATAAAAATCGTTAAATATTGTGTTTTTTCAAACCAACTTCATCATTTGCACAAAGTTGGTGCTTCAGATGCATCCATTATTAGTAGCTTCCTGGATGTAACTGCCATAGTCCATTAATTAAGTCATGGTCAATTGCTTGCAAAGTGTTCTCATCTGCCAATACCTGTTATATATTACGACCTCCCAAAGAGCAACTGAGGCTGACAATAAATCTCCAACGAATTTGTTATCTTCACATCTTTTTGGGTACACATTTCAAAAAACACGAGAGCTACAAACTGATGTTACCTTCTGACCCGAATTGTGTATGGTTAGTCTGAAATTTGCGTATCAGCATTTTCACATGGTTCAATAAAGATACTATCCGAAAATGAGTTTCAAATAAGCGCTGAATCATAAATGAGAATGGTTGGGGTGTGGGGTTGGAGTTGTGACATTCCCTATTCATTACTCGCGAAACATGGCTGCGACTCATCTGGCAGCATCCTAGCATTTTAACCTAGCAGTGCATATAACCAGTATTCCATGCAGGTGACTCAGGAAAGTAAATGGCGGGAAATCAACCAGCGCAGCTGGTGTTCATGTAATGGTCCGATTGTAGAGAGATTCTTGGATTTCCGTAGGCCATATTTTTCCAGGTATATATAACGCACACAATTTTTCCATGCTGTCACTATGTCTATATTTATCCTCATCGTATATTTTACCGACGATGAACAGGAAGTCTCTGGAAATTTCTTACATATGAGTGAATATGTTTAGACAGGTTGCATATTTCAAACAGTATATTTTGCAATATTAAAGTTATAAATAATGAAGAAACGCTATACGTTATGACTTGAGACGCACAGCCCAATACAAACAGCTCAACTTATTCATTATAACTTTGGAACTAAGTTGATTCCCAGTATCCACTGCGTGATTGGCCCATCAATCAGATATTTTATTCAACTCTAAATGTCATTTCAGTGTACCACCTCTTCTTATCACCAAATAAAAATCTGCGCTTTAACACATCGAACGCTCCCCATTGTACAGCTCTGCGCATATAGTGTGTCCATGGTGAAGTGCCTGACAAATATGTTGCATTTCCTTCTAATCATACGTACCTTAGAATAACTGCTGGCCAGTTAAACAAAGCTCTTTTGTATATGCTTAACCCCTTAGAGATCAGAACCAGAGCGGGAAACCTAGTCTATAAAGGTTGGTTCAACTCCACATCATAATTGAAATGTCATTAAAAATTATTGGTATGGAACTGCACAGCATGACTATCAACAGCGCCTGTTATATTATCCAGTTATCTCTTATAAACAGCTTCATGAAGTCATGTTAACCCAAGTCTCGATTCGTCCAGTATTTAGCACTTAACATAAGATAAACGACTTCTATAAGCTGCGTACGTTTGCATCGTTTCTATATGACTTCTAGTTAGCTATGTGCTTGTTTTTACCTCTAGATTGTCAGTCAGGTGTTATCTTTCTTAATCTTTACTTTATGTCCAGTTTGCGTTTTTAAGAAAGTGTCATGCATTGCCTTATCACTAATTGTTTACATCATATTTTGTGCATCTGGTTATAAATGATCTTTTTATGCATTTCAGCCAGCTTAGTGAGTGAACGTAGGAATTTGTGAAATGTATATTTATCATTTCTCTATATCCACATTTGTACTTCAGCAAATATTGTGTCATTGGTTTAGTCCGTTCAACAGGAGGGAGAACACATAAAGTGCAACAAAGTTAAATGTAGTGGTATTAAAACGCTTCAGGGAGTAAGATTGTTACTAATTAAACTTTTCAGCTAGGGACAGTTCAGACAACTGTCAAAGCACTACATTGTCAGCGTCATTAGTGCATGCTAAACAGTTATTGACATCTACTAGGTCCAGAATACGTATCCAAAAATGGCGAACAGTGAGAAAGAGTATTGGAAAAAGGAACTGTAAATGATGGATCCATTGCTTAGCGTACTAGGATGAAAACAAACCCACTTTGGTCCAAAGTATTAATTATTATTGCCTCAGCTTCTAAAAGGCGTAGGAATGTTCAGAATATTATTTCTACAACAGTTCGATAGCGGATCAACATATTTGCCATCTAGTAGTTACATTTGAAACTGAGGCATATCGCATGGTAGACGATGCTTCCTAATGAGACTGACAGACAGTAGGATGTTTAATATGGTAGTCGTGTTTGGCAGTTTACGTTGATAGTGCGGTGATAAAATGATTGTAACTTGAAATGTGGTCTTTGTTTTTTGTACAATGATCGGAGGGCTGCATTTCAGGCCGTTGTTGTTTGGAGATGGTCATTTTATCTGTATAGACAACGAGACTGTAATGGGTTATACATGATAAAATGACGCATATGATATTTCTATAATAAATTGACACATGTTATCTGAAAAGATGCACCGATCGGCAACAAAGCGAATATATGATTTCCGAACTCCCTTAGTCAAGGTAAGAAAGAAGTTTCAGGAAACATTACAACCGGTAGCACCACTAATACGAAGTAAGTGGCTATCTCTTATCTATTTATTTACCATAATATTTACCACATGGCGGTCAATTATCTACAGCAAATTTGCCCCATTGCATGCAGTTGTTAAATAATTCTTTAATTTGATGTATAATTGGAACGCCATTTTTCTCAAATCTGTGTAGTCTATTACAATAATGTAAACTGCATCAACGTAGATGATTAGCTGTGAAGCAGCATACCCTTGTTACTCGGCACACCAAGCCATGACATTTTGAGCATGCGTCTGCCTCACAGTGAGATCCATTCATCTGGTCTCCGACCAATAAATGTCGTATAGCTAGTCTTGCGCGCCGTCTAGCGATTACAGGGTGCAATCCTAATAATACGATGGACGGGAATCTCTGACCGCCAATCAAAGCCCGTCTCTTAAGTTTAATTTTCTGAGTGAAAGCTTAAGAAATGCGGTCGCTTGGCATGATTGGCCGATAGACGCACACACACTCTGAGGAGTCTTACAGCTCTACACAGATAACTTTGAGATCCCATTTGAAACTAGACTATGGCCCAAGATTGAGCTCAGTGCAGAGGTTGGTGGAGCAAGACAAGGTTGAATATCAGTTCTGTTGCATTTGTTTCCGTATATTTACACAGCGTAGTATGTTTGTCTAGGTTCAGGAAAGTCCGTCTCAAATGTAGCCACTATCGTGATAAAATGCTTGCTTCACAAATATATTCGAATTGTTTTTACCATCAAATTTGGGAGGGACTTGAGTCCTCCCTTTGGCATGGTGATCCGGTAATGCAAATAAATGCCACTACATAACAAGCATGCCCCTTTTGGGTTCAGCTATGGACTGAACGCGTAATAAATGTACAAAAGGCTATCATATATGACATTCAAACCATGACCTCATACATTACGCACTAATGTTAACCATATTATTAGCCTTTACCATTGCAGCACTGCATTGTTTGCTGGATTTGAATTACGGATCAATTATGACACCTAAATGACACGTCCTATCGAGCCTGATCACCCATTCAGTAATCAATATATTCGCTTCTCCGACCAATATGTTATAATTGCATTGCGTCAACAGTATTGTTAATTTATTTACGTAGATAAAGAAAAGAACGTATCCCAAGATCGACCTTAGATGGGCTACATTGAGGTTAAAATGTATCATTAGCTTTTACGAGATTACAAGTTATGTGTATGTTTGATTTTCAGGCAATTTAAACTGCAGTGATCTGATGAATACAAAACATTCAACATCATATCTACGTTAGCCTCTAAAACCCAGCCAAACTCAATGATTGGCATCGTCTAGCTTTACGCCTCCAATCTCTTGATAATCAACCTAACTTTAATAATATGGCGTGGTCGCCTCGACCAATCTGAAGACTCAGTATCGTAAACTGACGCCAAGCCCTGAGGCGTTGGATCAACAGTCCCATGGGCTTTTCTTGATTTCATGGTAGCGTCACCTAATGACGGGCGTGTGTTTCACTCATTTGCATATTCGCTGCACAGTTGGTCGGAGTGAGCCCTCTTGGCATAGCTATAAGCTCTTTAAACAGACCTTCAAGGTTATGCTATAAAAGGGATATCTCTTCAGGTAGTGTTAGCTCTATTATATATAACTATTGCAGCATGAGCAGCTCATTCCTGTTAGTAATGCCTTGTTAGCGGTTAGATTAGTAGTACAGTTTATACTTCCTATTGAATCCTTACCTCCGCAACTTGAATTTGATCCCTTTTAGGAGATTAGCAACATTAATACTCTAATGATTATTTTACCACGCGTTAGCCAAATGCTGCCGCCAATGTATTACTAACCAAACCAACGCAACGTATGTTCACACCAAATATATTGTTTTGTCAATGGAGAGGCAATTTCAAATCGACAGCTTGCATAATTGAAACAGACCCAATATTGCTTCGTGGTTAGAAGGTATTATTATTCATGGGACTTCCAAGAACACCACCACTCTGGTTGAAGAGCTTTTAGCTACGCAAAGATGGTCCACTCACTCCTCCGTCCGAGAATTTGTGACCGTGCCACCTCTAAGCAGAGTAATTCTTTATCTGATTAATTAGGGGGCGTGTTGAACTCGATTAATCAGAAGACTCTGAAGACTTTAACAGACGCTCAGCCCTGAGCCGTTGGATTCGCAGTCGCATGTGCAGGTGCGCGTTTAACTCACAGCAAACATATATATATATTTAAATATATACGTATACATATATTTGTATTTCTTTAAACAGCGCTGGTTGCTAGTCTTATACGTTATCTGGGTATGAGTAAAAGGAAACTCGGGGCAGTTAGTCAGAAAACTACATGAATTTCTCAAAGAGGGGTTACGCTTCTTCCAAATGATATGGTTGATACCATGCTTGACTATGATAACTAATATCGTGCGTCATTCGTGTTGAAATGACCAGTTAATAAAGCAATCAGTTTAATTGTACCATTTGTCAGGTCAGATAGCGTGCAGGTGATTGAATCAATGATATTGTTCAATAGAACCAATCGATGTTCACCTGGATAATGCGTGTATGTGAGTCTCTCTCTATCCAGTACTCATACGTAGGTGGCAGCAATCACTTCTATCCAGTTAACTGCGTGCTGCTGTCTGTGATGATCCATCTGCGTTTCAGACGCTTCCGTCAATTCCATACCAATATTGTGCGAAAGATTAGAATTTTCTGGAAGGAACATAGTATTTGCAAATGCAATCACGAAAAAAACATGCTAGGTGGCACTATCTGGAAAAAAACAACTCAAATTAAGGGCGCTTGAAGAAGTCAAACTCAAGTCAACCATGGAACAAATCAGTCTTGAACATACAATAATCAATGGTGTTTTTGAACAAACCAGGCACCAGTTTTGCCAAAGGTATTCGCACAATATCTACCGACCACAGGGACAATGACATCCATCTCGTTAGTGTAATGGTGAAAAGACAGCAATCGGATATCAACCATATAATGCACTACACAATGCAGAATTCTAATGTCAATTTTCTCTGTTTTCACCATATGTGTAAAATCATATTAAGCGAGAATGAATATATGAGTTATCTCTTAACATGATTTGTGCCGTGGATCAAAAGAAAAACCACAGTTTTCGTATCCAGAGAAAACACGTCGTATGCTAAGGAAGGAGCAAATGTCCTCTATTCCGCGCAAGAATCCAGCTTAGCCTTAATAGGCTGATGACCAGCGCTCGTCCATGGTAGCACGGTACTTATTTCGATCCTCACTTCATTGCTGTGTGTGTCATTCGGTGGAGCCAAAAAACTGTTTCACATTAAAGCTGACATTTAGTTCATGATTAACACAGGCCGAATTAACAAATAAGATCTCCATTGCATGATTAACGAGCAAATCGTATCATGTTCTCTATCACGGAATGAGTAACTTAACATGTAGACACCTGGACCATTTATGCCACTTCATTTGATGACTCACGTTGTCACAATCAACAAAGCTAAAGAGTTTACGTTAGCACCTCTTGGAAATATGAGCCTGAACCCACTTGCCATGCCGGTTTCAATAGGCAAGTAGGTCTGTTTCGATCATTTAAAATATTTCAATTTTATGGGTTAATGAACTGTGCCTTGACCTCCAAAGTCAATATCAGCGTTCTGTAAGGGGCCAATGAGATTGCCTCAGTAGCTCCTCCTGTGAATGCTTCTCAGAACTCGCCTTAACTTCAATTCGTTCACCAGCTGATGCCATACAATTGTTAATCCCATACAAATGTCTCCATTCTTCCCTGGATGTTGGCATAAAGTTTGTCATCCCA
This sequence comes from Urechis unicinctus, assembly GCA_034190875.2. Classification (NCBI taxonomy): domain Eukaryota; kingdom Metazoa; phylum Annelida; class Polychaeta; order Xenopneusta; family Urechidae; genus Urechis; species Urechis unicinctus. The sequence continues at coordinate 26,347,302 of CM067354.1, read as the reverse complement.
GAGTTCGCCACTTTCGACCTGCTCGCCATGGGCTCACTCTTACGCAGACATATACACACATACACACAGATACAAATACACACACATGAACACACATACACTCATACACATATGCGTGCAAAGGTATCAGTTATACAATGCGTGTGCATTATGAAATAGAGAGAAGTAATTCCTGCTTAAACGATAAGATAGCAAGCATGCAGTCGCATATTCAAACAGAGAGATGTTTCATATCTTAGCATTTGCCGCTAGGTATCAATCTGTGTCAATATATGCTACACGGCAACAGCAGACGTGACAATATCATGTTCTACATGGCAACAGCAGTCGTCTCAATAGCATGTGCAGTAAGGCAACACCAGTCGGTTACAAAACCATCGGAATAACAAAACACAGCCGATAGCTCCTGTACTCGTAATATTCTCATGGTTGGCAGTGCATAGATCAATGTTTAACAAGGCAGCTTCGTTGATATAAACAGGATATTAGCCGAAAGCCATCATTACTATCTACCAGCCTTGTTTTATCATTTCCAGTGGCTGCAAGATGGATGGCTCCGCTAAGCGACCGGGTAAACAGTACTCTGCCTATGTTTTGTGTGTGATGAAATTGGTAACCGCATCTTACATAGGGAAACAATTCGGTCACTTTGTTAAATTTTTGCAAATTGAGAAGTAACACGTTCACGCAACATTGACATAAATTAAGTGAAAACGTCAATATTAGCAATGTATAGTACTCGACTATAGTCGGCTTCTAGAGACTTGTGGTCCCTTTCTATCACCCGCATAGTGGGACCGTTAGAACGGGCCCTAGTGTTATATACTCTCTCCTCTAATACCGAATCATATAACTGTAGTTGCCATGTTATGATGAATGATTATTATCTCTTTACGCTTGGTGATTTCTTTAGGTTTATTTGAGTTTGATGGACAATGGGTTAGCCTTCATTATGGTTGTAGCAGTCATGGGAACTCTTAACCTTCAATACACAGTAAGTCATATATGCATATATGCGCAATTGTGTAATATTGTTTAGTACCCGTTCATGTCAATTGAGTACATTCTGTTGTAATTTGTCATTCCGTTTCTGTTTTCATAAGGACTACAATGCAAGCATCTGATTTCCAAGCACCACAAACCATCAGATATCACCATATCAAGCGCACTTTCTGTTGGAGCATATCTTATGTCAACATCGAAACTTCATTAGTCAACCGACCCCGTCCACACATTCACTGTAACAGATTGTGGTTCGGGGAATCCATCATCTGAGAGGATCTTTGGTAGCAACGGCAGCTGCGTATCATTATTGTAAGCCATTTCCTTTCCTGCGGCACCTAAATTGATCGCTCCACAATACCCAGACTCAGTGGTGTTCTTCCATGTCGAGCTAATTGCAGATGTGCATTGTAAATGAATGCCGACGCTATTGAATTTATATGCTGATGCCGCACACGCAGACACAGCGATATTCGAATGAGCTATGTATATTTAGTCCAAACAGGATGATAAAAACTGATTCCTTTACTTAATCGGAAAAGATGACTTGAAACCTTGAATTGACCCTCACAGGGAATTTGTTTGATGTTTGTTTTAGAAAAACAAATTACCCATGTTACTAATGACCTTTTCATTTATAAGGTTTGTATACTTACCCGTCCATATAGTGACACATGAGCTGTGTCCTCCATATTGCTACTTCAGTAGTACGACAGGCACCATGTTATGTAAGAGGCTACGTTTGCCCTAAACGATGCATGCAATAGGCAATGACTGCGACAGTACGCAGGAGGTAAATTGCTGTTCAAAGACACATATTTGTACCATAAAATACTAAACGCAATTTCAATGTTTGCATCATCTAATAAACATGTTAATAATGTTAGTGCGTTCGTGTGACATATCAGCAGGAATTATCACTGGATTGTACACCCTCTTGAATTTTACTCGTTTGCAGTCCAATCAGACTAGTTAGTAAATAATGATGATCCGTGCTGATTGAGTCCGTGGTGGAAAGTGGGTGGGATAATCATACGTCGTAACAATATGATTATATCTTAGGGTACAATATGATTTTACTTATACACTTCAGTCATTGCAATTGGCGAGGGGTTGAACTGGATTCATGCAACCATCCAATTTTGATATTCTAAAACATGGTACCTCGCCAGTTGTTAATGGAATGAAAACTAACATTCTGATTGCAAGTTGTTCTAATTAACAACCGGGCGATATCCAGTCGGCGATGCATTGGGAAATGTAGTGAAGCTTGCATATAACGGCCTTTAATGGCATCGTCCACTTGTCACAATCATATTGCCCACCTTGGGTTGAAAATCTCTATCCTTTCGGGCGGAAGTCTCACGCAATACCGTAGTGCCATTTATATATAACCACTGATTATACGTTGTTTTGATGGTTACTTTAAAATGTGTATCCATAAAACTTCATGACTAAAAAGTAACATAGTTTAGAATCTTGTATAGCAGAGCCATTACTTATGCTGACCCTGGGATCGTACTGCACAATGGTCATGCTGTCCTATTGCACATAATCGTTGTACATCGTCGATGGCATTGTTTTTGCCATTAAGAGTTGTTATCAGTGCATGTTTGTCTATGGATATCATTTTGGATTTTACATGTGCTTAATTCTACTTCGCAACTTTGTCATTAGTCAGTTCTTTACAAGTTTAAAACTTGTACGTTTTTAGAATCCTAGAGAAACAGGGTTGAATATGACTCACTTTATCCGCTTATGCAATTATGATCTTTCCTGCATGATGATTGAGTAATTGCACTAAGTGGGAACAACTTGTCCGCGGTTTACGCAATTTGGCTACATGTAGCCAAATATATTGTTCAGGCAGAATGTTCCAAGACCATAAAGATCCCATAATCATTTTGTTTGTCACATAAACATTCGACGGGTTTAGTAACGGTCTATGGATGACGGGTTAATTAGACGACTAGCTTAGGTCGCCCTTGACAAACGAGACAAACGGCTAACATTCTGCATTGCAACTCGGTTAATACACTGGTTTATCGGTTGTTCATTTAACTAATAGTTATAAGTACTTTTGGATCAAATGGATTCATAAAATTGATGCAGCATAATTACTCTAGGGACCAACTGGACCGTACAGGCTACGTATATGTATTATATAGTCGCAATGCCCTGAATATATAACTTGTCATCCTGTACAACAAAACATTACATATATGGTATCCGTTCGTAGACCTTGTGATGTGATACATTTTATTATGTTTACAATTGAACCAGAGACGCTGTGCCGTTCATTGCATTCACAAAGAAGATTATACTATGCCAGAAGTAACTCGACAGAGTCGGGAGGTTTAAAATATGCATCCACTGAGTATAAAGCCCCGTGATGAGCTTACTTGAGCAGCAGTGAACCAATATACCATTATGAATCTTAAGACCTGACATGCGTCGTGTTCAATGATGTTATAACACCTGGTGTTCATATTTACATCCAGGTGTTCTATGGGGTTCAGTAACTCAGAATTTGCTTCAACCTTTTGCATTGCCGTTTACCGGATCATGCTCTGTTCGAACTGAAAGTGAGATGAACTTCATGAGCAAAGCATCACTCTAACTGCACATTCGAAATGAAAGCGATATTGAGGAAAGTTTAATGGGGCATTTCTAAAATATCCTGACAGGTAATATACCAATATGCACATTTGGCAGTGAAGCATACACATGCAAAAGCATCGCAATGCGTCTCTACATCGTACAACATTTCCGATATAAATAGGTTGTGTGGTATAGGTTTCTTCTCATCGTGATGATGTTTGGTCGTTGTAGCATACTTGCCAGTGAATATTGGTAATATTTTCTTCACCAATATCAGAACGTTATTACCCTATGCATCAACGGTGACGATCAACCAATAAATACAATAGAATACTGACATTCCCCATGACCTCTATTCGAAAGGGGGCGTGGTCTACATCAATGATCAGTAGATGTGTGTTCATCGGCCGATTAACAATTACTGAACTACGAGGAACAGGTCAACCGCTTAGCAATTCTACACCAATTACCCTGTCTGGACATATTTATTTTCGGGAATGAACTACAAGCTAGCCCCATAGAACAGCATCCGTCTAAGTATGTGTGGAACATAAGCATCACAGGTTTTGTAAACGTTCTGCCGCCGGCATGAAACGCCAATCAATGCGACAATCGTGACCTTATGAAATCTCGTTTATCATTGAATGCGGGTAAATAACATAGAGTCGCATTAATTTGATTGTTGGGTTGAGGAAAAATTGCATTAGCAGGTGGCCCGATTGCATAGTTGATGCTGGGAAACATTATATTGCAGCATACCAAATTATAGTTCACCAAATATTCCGGTGTATTGAAAGCTCACTCGTAACAACGAAGTCAATCTTTAATTTACAAAATAAATCAGAACAAGGGAAAAGAAGCGAAATTAGACGGCTTATTTAAGTTACGTGATGCAGTATTAAAACGTTGTACTCAACATAGGGACAGTTTTGTCATATACGAAATGATTGCGTTCGTCCTGTGCATCGCATGGACGAGCCAATTTAGCAGCGTCGTCATCTTCTTTCCTAACCGGACTCCCTACAATGATTTCTTGTATAAAGATCACATTGTAGTCATATACTGGAGCTTGTTACTTCTTGAACTATGGCCATATGTTAACACGGCATCACGTGTGCAACTTTAAATGTAAAGGTAATAGCAGCATGAAAACACCATGAGTATGCGGATGATATAACTGAAGGTAAAACCAAGTACCTCTCTGAGGACGCATCATTAATTAACTACGAGCTGCGAGAGATGATTATGGGCAATCTTTTTCCACAAACCACCTGCATGGATTACAAGTGTCTTGGACACTATGATTAGTTTGCTATGCAAGGTTGCCGCCTAGTCGAGTCTTCGTTCTCTTTGCATGAAATTGAACCATGATTGCGCCCCCTTCCTCGAGGCTCAGGGTCAACAAACAAACTGTTTATTGAATCCCTCAATAGTAGACGCTATGTGGTTTGGTAGTTTCTTATGGTTTTATAAACATCTGATGCAGCAGAAAGACATTTTGATAAGGTTTCACTATCAGTGTGATTAATACACCAACATATCTGCCTATGTTGGGTTACACAGAGAAGGCGATGTTTTCGCTCAGCCCCTATAAATTTGGATGATTATGTCATGTAGAATCCCTTTGTATGAGATATTAGTATACACTGAACGCTTTCCCACGCAGCGTACTACCTGCGTAAACAATAGATGTGCACGTTTATACATCCAGGCACCTTGGCAGCTGCTACAGCAGACTTACTGATGCAAGGATAGGTGGGAATCTAGTCAGTTTATAAGAGAGTATTTTTCAATACTTGTAAGCTACTTTTTCGTCTTAATTCGATTTCTGTCGGCCTTTGAGGCTCTGAAGGAAATTTCAAACATATTTACATTGCCGTTTCCGAGCTCATATTTCTCGTTCAAAACACTCAATGCGCTCAGTAATAGGTTCGGTCATCTGACAGTTGCTGCGAAGAAATTGATGGCACTGGTTCTCACGCAAAGAAGAAATGCAACTGTTGCTTTGGCAGGATATAACGAATTTTTCGGCCATCTAAGAACACAGCACTATTCAAGCCCTAAGTACAACTGGGTATGCAAATTGCACACGTCCATTCCATTCACTTAATTGGATACATTAAGTTTTGGCAATTTACGAAGTCAGGCACCACCTGGGTCTGTATCTGGGGATCATAAACGTTTTTATTCCGTCTGTCTTGTGTGTTGAAATAATTAGCTTTCTGAAATATTTACAATGCGGTGTTTTTGCTCAACTTATAGGTTACATCCAGTTCAATACGTATCCTTCAATTTTATTTGTGCATTGTCACTGGAACTGTCCGCGTTGGTACGAATGTAGCTATGTGTCGTTGACAATTACAACAGACCGTTAAATTGGTAAGCATGTTTTCCGTTGCCGGCGGTCCCTTATTGTACCACACCCGCTCCACGTGTAGTTGGTTTCAGCCAGCTGCAGCATGTACTGCTTATCGACCTAAGGATGAATATGAGCAAAGTGCGAGTGCAAATATGGAACATGATTCCCACTATCATTGATCATAAAGCCATTATAGCATAGTTTGATGTATTTGGAATTTCATTTCGTGGTCGTGTAATATACCTATAAGCAAGCAATAAGGCCTTTGTTGCAACTTTTTGAACGTTATAGAGAACTTCATGATATTCAAGATCCAACATAGATATACTGAAGCGATATTGTCATGAGGGATTTCACTTGCTGTTTGGCAGGTCTTGCTGCAGCCGTCTAGGTCACCCGTACTAGGCTCCCGAGCAGTGCTTAAACATTTGCTTTGTGATATATACCCATCTATAGTCGTCCAACTATGCATGACATTCATATGGATCAGCTACGGTGTCTGGACTCACCCCTGGGTACACATGTTATATGTCGTCGAGCGCATGAATACATACTATTGAAAAAACACGTCCCAGCTACTAATTACGCCTATCATAGCTATGTATCGTAATGACAAAATGAGTAGAAGGGTATTATTGAATAATGAAATCTTTGACGACCTGAGCCAACTATACAAATATTCACAACTTTGCTCTATGTCATGAAAGCATCTTGCCGATAATATGCAACACCCACCCCCTCACCCGTTTACTTACAGGTTTCGTGTTCTGTCCAATGAATAATCGATTTGTCTGGTTGTAGTAACCGACTCCAAGAAAAAACCTGAAAGATCTCTTTGCATAATGTAGCATACGATTTGCCTCTCAGAAATAAAGGCTATAAGCTAATAAAATAACACAGAACCTAGAGCATCTTACATCTTTGAATTTACATGGATTTAAATGTGCTAAATCCAGGATGCAGCGTAGACACATACTAATGTATATTAGCAACTACAGGTGGTGACACATTAATGTTAATGGGTTCATCGGTACAGCCTCAGGAGACATCTATCAACCGCTTAACCCGTCGTTGTGTTTCAATAAATACATGTCCAGCACTACAGTCCTGTTGAATCATTTAGTATGCTTTTGCTACATTACCGGGATTAACATGTCTGGTCCGAGCGTACGAAATAAATGCTGGTGTTGTGTGATATAATTGCGTTACGATTGTAGAATTAATTGCGATGCTGAAAGTTGCATACAGTGATGAAACATCCAACTTTGCATGGGGTATGGGATGACACATAAGCAGATTGTCTGATAAAAGGTAGAGATGCTTTCAGTTTGTTGCTTGTCGATTGATAAAAATACCGGTACCATCATCAGGACTTTCATAGCAACAAGCAATGATGATATACAGCCTCATTGACAACAATCTGCGTTGCTTGGAGCTGTATAATGTCTCTCTCAGTTAAGCGGATGCACCCGTAAGAATATCATGCGCAACGTAGTGGAACTGTAAATAATGCAAAACGTTGTTGATTGTCATACGTAAGCAACAGCTTAACAAACGTTTTCTTGATTGTAAATGTCTAGATGAAGCATACAAATTGTTGTATGCTTTAGATTGATAGCGATCTTCGTTAAGAATAATAAGTTCATTGTGCAATCAAGAGTTTGACGTATTTCATGCATATCTTTGGAAGATGTTGGTAGCCTCGCTAGGTTATTGCGATCCTAACATCGAGGCAATAGACTATAACTACAGACACTTACTGCACTAGAGGTTTAGGGTGGAGAGTAAAGTTGTCGATATAATGTAAACAGTAGATGTAGCCAACCTTAGAACTATCTTTGTTTGAGAGACACACATGACACAAAGCAAACTAGGTCATTGAATATAGTGCAATAGGGCGTGCAACTATCCATCTGAGGGTTATATCAACGTAGATCCATTTGGGTATCATCTCATTGACACTAGCTGCATGGGATGATTCTACATCATTTCCCTCCATGAACCATCTACGTGGATTACTGGTGTTGTTAAAAAGCTGCATTAATGTCCAAACCCAACCACCCCCACTTTATGTGATAGCTTATATTAGCCAAATATTTATTTGAAACCGCATTTATCATAAACCGTTAACTGTTTATGCAATGGTGTTAAGATTTAGTTTGCAGTACTTACAATTAGAACCTTCTTATGAATTGTACTGTCATTCATAATATGGGATGTTTTTATTTCTGTCCATTATTCAACTGTTATGAAAAGGCACGCCCAATTCATCTACACCTTCCTGCTATCACCATGTATCTGCATAATATACGCGGGTATTATAATAAGTGTCTGTTAATTGCAGGTGAAGCGGGTGTGTCTTCATAACGTAATGCGTTTTGCGAGATCGGAATGTGAACGTTTCAAAATTGTATTAAATACAAAGACAATTGCTTGGCTTCGTGCGTAGATTAATGAGTATGCCCATCTTTAAGTAGTATTACATAATTTACATATGTCTCTATCTTAAACGAAGCGGTTGCAGAATGCAGGGTAAGTGCGATTAGGGCTAAATGCTGACCATAATGGCTGCAATTTACATATCGTTCTTTATATTGATGCTTCATTTGATCACATTATATCATATGAATCATATGACATCACCCACGATATGCCCTCATTGTGGGAAAAATATCTAACAACCATAACAAATAATCAGCATTTACTGCCCCATATAACTCGTACTTATCAGAGACCTAGTCGGTAGAAACCGGAGTGCTTTTATAAGAACAATATCTGCAAATTTATATGTATATGCGATACAGAAGGCGATAAGGTATTCATGTTAACATCATTTGCATAAGGCGTGTTAGCAGCCATCCTCATTGTCGCATATGATGGGTACATTATTAATACAAATAGCAGCTGCGTGTAATTATTGCGAGTCATTTTGTTAGTGTGACCACCTGTACTGACGTATTGTATAATTGACCCGGATGCTGAGTTTTATGCAGTGGGTTTTTACGATGTCTTAATGCTGAGTTTGCTCGAATAAATAATTCATATAGAAAAGCCCCCACACCACTCGGCCTGTTACATAGGTAGGAGATGCATGCATTATCCTTATGAGGCAATTTTCTGGACTGACAGCAGCTCAATAATCCGTCTAATTACATGATGTAATACGAGTCTTATCACCAGTAATTCCCCATGAATGTCTTCTGTGTAAAACCCATGAGGAGTGCTGTTGCACAAAACCTATTTCCGGTGATGCAGCTCTATTCTTTATGCCAATGAAGGCTGCGCGTCCCCAATTAAACAGCATGGCTGGAGACATAGACATTATATAATTTTAGTGATTGATGTTCCTTTGCATTATCTGGATAATACGGCGAGAATAAAGAGCATAAAATAACTAACCCTCCTTTTGAGCATCGATTTATAGCCCCTAGTTGGAGCATGTCTTTCCATAGCGCATCATTCCCAATAGGACATTTATCAAATAAACTATGTTGTGGCTGTAACTGCTCATGACCAGCCGGAAGTGCCTGATATATATGTCGCATTGCGCAGTATCAGTAGTTGTCGACCATTTGCCCTCAGATATTATGGACGGTGTATACATGTAATATACTTGTCATTAATGCTCCAATTTATTGTCATTTTCACAATTGCTTATGCTTGATATTAACAACTACATGGGATGGCTGAGACATGATTCGATGCATGTTCAATACTATTTTAAGCAATGTCTGATATTTACGCATTATACAATGAATGCTAAACTAACATTTCACTGAATAATTTGTGATGTTTCTTTCCCCTTAATCACCTGATAACGACAGGTAATAATCTTAGTAAAAAATTATTCCGTTCCATTTCGCATTTTTGATAACGACAGACAATATTCCTGATAAAAAATCATTCCGTTCCATTTTGATTTTAGGTGTGTTATCAAAACTTCCTACACGAGCGCTCCCTGAATGCAGCACTGAAGGCCGCCGCTGACTGCAAGCTGAGCTCCTGTAGTGAATGACGATTGATCTGACACCAGGAAGAGAATAGCATTTGCTACTTCGGAAACTTCTGCGATGCGCTGCATTGGGTAGTTGCGACTCAATTCTTCACTAAACTGCCAATACATACAGAATAAACATCGATAAATGACAGTGGAGCACTAACGAAACAATTATTTGAGCTTTCTAGAACCAAATGTATTCATGTTTAATACACGTGGTATAATGTATTTGCAAAGCAAAGCCATTTTTGACAACCATGAAGGATCATACAGTTTACTGATGCTGAGGCATGGGACAATAATGACTATTCCAAGTAGATTCGACCTCGACGCGTCGAGACAAAGATCGAAAGATTGACC
>CM067354.1:26317315-26336883 GCA_034190875.2 Urechis unicinctus | reverse complement strand
GGCGATCAGAAAGGGCATCCTGACCGTCTGTTAGAATTGTGCCATAGAAGAAGGCTAGGTCCTGGTTGTCAGGGTGATGCAGGTTGATCTGACCTCATTATATTAAAGTAAGAAGTAAATAATCTAATATGGATAGGATCGATTGTCATTCCAGAGGTATAGGCGACAGCTTTCAGTCAATTAACTGTCCGTACTACAAACTTGATAATTGTGTATACCACGACAGCCTTGCAGCGATACATTATTTTGTTTACACTAATATATCATAGACCTGCAGATAGAACTTGTAATGCAACCAAAAGAAATTATTGTGCGAGTAATATTTGTACAGCCTATCATTTAATGTATCCCACATGTTGTACATGAATAATAAACAGGGCTCTTTCTGGTAAAAATGCACAGGAAATATTTCCATTGTCCAATATTTTGTCTGCCATCCTTAATCATTCTGGTAATTTTTAACTGAAATCTCCTTATAAATACAGTACACATGACCCACAAAAACAGTCGTTGATTCTATTTTGCACAGACCATGCACAGTCAACATGACATGCTATCACATTTAGCTACCCTGGAGCCCTTGTATATTTTGTTTAATAATTCACTGAATGAAATGTGATCAAATCAAATCAAATTAAAGAGATCAAGAATCATTTTTACTAAATTTGAATTGTAACCGAAACTGTTGAATTTTATGGTCAATTTACGATAGTCGCATCGGTGGTTCAGTGGTAGAATGCTCGCCTGCCACGCGGGCGGCCCGGGTTCGATTCCCGGCCGATGCAAACTAATCTTTTATATTTTTTATTTGACTTCACATACCAATCGCGAACGCGAAGGCCGGCACACTGTGGAACCTTACTCTGCCTGGTTTACCGTTGTTGTATTCCACAAAGAGCTTCACAAGTCCGCAAGGACATTGTTTGTTTACTTCCGTTTCAGGCGGGTTGACTGGCCGTAGCAGCTGAGAGTTGCTCTGTGTTGTTGACCATTGTCACACACATAGGCACATGCATCGCTGCGTCATGAAATATATGGGTCAAATGCATTGTATGTGAGGTGTCATATGTAGCAATAACCATCTCATTGGAAATTATAGTCGACCATTCGATCACGTCATTGCTGAGACGTATGGTATCATCGTTGTGAAGTGACAGTGACACGTCATAAATCCTAGCGCAGTATATGAAGATGGCATTATTTCAAATTTATTTCTGGCAAAGTGAGAACTCAATGTCGCTCCTAATGCAAGAAAGGCACGTGCCTGCATCCACATGTTCTTGACTTCAAGAGAGCATAAGCAAAGCTTACATACATCATAACGCTCACGCACTGCTGCTGAGAGTAATTTTATTTAATGCAGATTGCTTTACCACATGTAAGTCACCTCTGTGTGACCCACTCAGCATTCAATACAGAAGGAAGCCAGACTTCAACTCGTCGTCATCCTTGGCTGTGAATACAGCGCTGCCTGAGTAATGTGACGAGCCGCTTACTTCCACAATCGCTGCGTCAAACTCACCGCACTTCGCGTCGCCTTTAACTTTACCTGTGAACACACTTCCGGTAGCAGCTCTCAAACGAGTGGGTCTGTTTGGACCCAATAAGGCCGCGTGCGTGGCGGTTACCCTGGAACCCGTCGGCGCGTGGTCATATTGGCAGTGGGGCGATCAGAAAGGGCATCCTGACCGTCTGTTAGAATTGTGCCATAGAAGAAGGCTAGGTCCTGGTTGTCAGGGTGATGCAGGTTGATCTGACCTCATTATATTAAAGTAAGAAGTAAATAATCTAATATGGATAGGATCGATTGTCATTCCCAGAGGTATAGGCGACAGCTTTCAGTCAATTAACTGTCCGTACTACAAACTTGATAATTGTGTATACCACGACAGCCTTGCAGCGATACATTATTTTGTTTACACTAATATATCATAGACCTGCAGATAGAACTTGTAATGCAACCAAAAGAAATTATTGTGCGAGTAATATTTGTACAGCCTATCATTTAATGTATCCCACATGTTGTACATGAATAATAAACAGGGCTCTTTCTGGTAAAAATGCACAGGAAATATTTCCATTGTCCAATATTTTGTCTGCCATCCTTAATCATTCTGGTAATTTTTAACTGAAATCTCCTTATAAATACAGTACACATGACCCACAAAAACAGTCGTTGATTCTATTTTGCACAGACCATGCACAGTCAACATGACATGCTATCACATTTAGCTACCCTGGAGCCCTTGTATATTTTGTTTAATAATTCACTGAATGAAATGTGATCAAATCAAATCAAATTAAAGAGATCAAGAATCATTTTTACTAAATTTGAATTGTAACCGAAACTGTTGAATTTTATGGTCAATTTACGATAGTCGCATCGGTGGTTCAGTGGTAGAATGCTCGCCTGCCACGCGGGCGGCCCGGGTTCGATTCCCGGCCGATGCAAACTAATCTTTTATATTTTTTTATTTGACTTCACATACCAATCGCGAACGCGAAGGCCGGCACACTGTGGAACCTTACTCTGCCTGGTTTACCGTTGTTGTATTCCACAAAGAGCTTCACAAGTCCGCAAGGACATTGTTTGTTTACTTCCGTTTCAGGCGGGTTGACTGGCCGTAGCAGCTGAGAGTTGCTCTGTGTTGTTGACCATTGTCACACACATAGGCACATGCATCGCTGCGTCATGAAATATATGGGTCAAATGCATTGTATGTGAGGTGTCATATGTAGCAATAACCATCTCATTGGAAATTATAGTCGACCATTCGATCACGTCATTGCTGAGACGTATGGTATCATCGTTGTGAAGTGACAGTGACACGTCATAAATCCTAGCGCAGTATATGAAGATGGCATTATTTCAAATTTATTTCTGGCAAAGTGAGAACTCAATGTCGCTCCTAATGCAAGAAAGGCACGTGCCTGCATCCACATGTTCTTTGACTTCAAGAGAGCATAAGCAAAGCTTACATACATCATAACGCTCACGCACTGCTGCTGAGAGTAATTTTATTTAATGCAGATTGCTTTACCACATGTAAGTCACCTCTGTGTGACCCACTCAGCATTCAATACAGAAGGAAGCCAGACTTCAACTCGTCGTCATCCTTGGCTGTGAATACAGCGCTGCCTGAGTAATGTGACGAGCCGCTTACTTCCACAATCGCTGCGTCAAACTCACCGCACTTCGCGTCGCCTTTAACTTTACCTGTGAACACACTTCCGGTAGCAGCTCTCAAACGAGTGGGTCTGTTTGGACCCAATAAGGCCGCGTGCGTGGCGGTTACCCTGGAACCCGTCGGCGCGTGGTCATATTGGCAGTGGGGCGATCAGAAAGGGCATCCTGACCGTCTGTTAGAATTGTGCCATAGAAGAAGGCTAGGTCCTGGTTGTCAGGGTGATGCAGGTTGATCTGACCTCATTATATTAAAGTAAGAAGTAAATAATCTAATATGGATAGGATCGATTGTCATTCCCAGAGGTATAGGCGACAGCTTTCAGTCAATTAACTGTCCGTACTACAAACTTGATAATTGTGTATACCACGACAGCCTTGCAGCGATACATTATTTTGTTTACACTAATATATCATAGACCTGCAGATAGAACTTGTAATGCAACCAAAAGAAATTATTGTGCGAGTAATATTTGTACAGCCTATCATTTAATGTATCCCCACATGTTGTACATGAATAATAAACAGGGCTCTTTCTGGTAAAAATGCACAGGAAATATTTCCATTGTCCAATATTTTGTCTGCCATCCTTAATCATTCTGGTAATTTTTTTAACTGAAATCTCCTTATAAATACAGTACACATGACCCACAAAAACAGTCGTTGATTCTATTTTGCACAGACCATGCACAGTCAACATGACATGCTATCACATTTAGCTACCCTGGAGCCCTTGTATATTTTGTTTAATAATTCACTGAATGAAATGTGATCAAATCAAATCAAATCAAATTAAAGAGATCAAGAATCATTTTTACTAAATTTGAATTGTAACCGAAACTGTTGAATTTTATGGTCAATTTACGATAGTCGCATCGGTGGTTCAGTGGTAGAATGCTCGCCTGCCACGCGGGCGGCCCGGGTTCGATTCCCGGCCGATGCAAACTAATCTTTTATTTTTTTTATTTGACTTCACATACCAATCGCGAACGCGAAGGCCGGCACACTGTGGAACCTTACTCTGCCTGGTTTACCGTTGTTGTATTCCACAAAGAGCTTCACAAGTCCGCAAGGACATTGTTTGTTTACTTCCGTTTCAGGCGGGTTGACTGGCCGTAGCAGCTGAGAGTTGCTCTGTGTTGTTGACCATTGTCACACACATAGGCACATGCATCGCTGCGTCATGAAATATATGGGTCAAATGCATTGTATGTGAGGTGTCATATGTAGCAATAACCATCTCATTGGAAATTATAGTCGACCATTCGATCACGTCATTGCTGAGACGTATGGTATCATCGTTGTGAAGTGACAGTGACACGTCATAAATCCTAGCGCAGTATATGAAGATGGCATTATTTCAAATTTATTTCTGGCAAAGTGAGAACTCAATGTCGCTCCTAATGCAAGAAAGGCACGTGCCTGCATCCACATGTTCTTGACTTCAAGAGAGCATAAGCAAAGCTTACATACATCATAACGCTCACGCACTGCTGCTGAGAGTAATTTTATTTAATGCAGATTGCTTTACCACATGTAAGTCACCTCTGTGTGACCCACTCAGCATTCAATACAGAAGGAAGCCAGACTTCAACTCGTCGTCATCCTTGGCTGTGAATACAGCGCTGCCTGAGTAATGTGACGAGCCGCTTACTTCCACAATCGCTGCGTCAAACTCACCGCACTTCGCGTCGCCTTTAACTTTACCTGTGAACACACTTCCGGTAGCAGCTCTCAAACGAGTGGGTCTGTTTGGACCCAATAAGGCCGCGTGCGTGGCGGTTACCCTGGAACCCGTCGGCGCGTGGTCATATTGGCAGTGGGGCGATCAGAAAGGGCATCCTGACCGTCTGTTAGAATTGTGCCATAGAAGAAGGCTAGGTCCTGGTTGTCAGGGTGATGCAGGTTGATCTGACCTCATTATATTAAAGTAAGAAGTAAATAATCTAATATGGATAGGATCGATTGTCATTCCCAGAGGTATAGGCGACAGCTTTCAGTCAATTAACTGTCCGTACTACAAACTTGATAATTGTGTATACCACGACAGCCTTGCAGCGATACATTATTTTGTTTACACTAATATATCATAGACCTGCAGATAGAACTTGTAATGCAACCAAAAGAAATTATTGTGCGAGTAATATTTGTACAGCCTATCATTTAATGTATCCCACATGTTGTACATGAATAATAAACAGGGCTCTTTCTGGTAAAAATGCACAGGAAATATTTCCATTGTCCAATATTTTGTCTGCCATCCTTAATCATTCTCTGGTAATTTTTAACTGAAATCTCCTTATAAATACAGTACACATGACCCACAAAAACAGTCGTTGATTCTATTTTGCACAGACCATGCACAGTCAACATGACATGCTATCACATTTAGCTACCCTGGAGCCCTTGTATATTTTTGTTTAATAATTCACTGAATGAAATGTGATCAAATCAAATCAAATTAAAGAGATCAAGAATCATTTTTACTAAATTTGAATTGTAACCGAAACTGTTGAATTTTATGGTCAATTTACGATAGTCGCATCGGTGGTTCAGTGGTAGAATGCTCGCCTGCCACGCGGGCGGCCCGGGTTCGATTCCCGGCCGATGCAAACTAATCTTTTATATTTTTTATTTGACTTCACATACCAATCGCGAACGCGAAGGCCGGCACACTGTGGAACCTTACTCTGCCTGGTTTACCGTTGTTGTATTCCACAAAGAGCTTCACAAGTCCGCAAGGACATTGTTTGTTTACTTCCGTTTCAGGCGGGTTGACTGACTGGCCGTAGCAGCTGAGAGTTGCTCTGTGTTGTTGACCATTGTCACACACATAGGCACATGCATCGCTGCGTCATGAAATATATGGGTCAAATGCATTGTATGTGAGGTGTCATATGTAGCAATAACCATCTCATTGGAAATTATAGTCGACCATTCGATCACGTCATTGCTGAGACGTATGGTATCATCGTTGTGAAGTGACAGTGACACGTCATAAATCCTAGCGCAGTATATGAAGATGGCATTATTTCAAATTTATTTCTGGCAAAGTGAGAACTCAATGTCGCTCCTAATGCAAGAAAGGCACGTGCCTGCATCCACATGTTCTTGACTTCAAGAGAGCATAAGCAAAGCTTACATACATCATAACGCTCACGCACTGCTGCTGAGAGTAATTTTATTTAATGCAGATTGCTTTACCACATGTAAGTCACCTCTGTGTGACCCACTCAGCATTCAATACAGAAGGAAGCCAGACTTCAACTCGTCGTCATCCTTGGCTGGCTGTGAATACAGCGCTGCCTGAGTAATGTGACGAGCCGCTTACTTCCACAATCGCTGCGTCAAACTCACCGCACTTCGCGTCGCCTTTAACTTTACCTGTGAACACACTTCCGGTAGCAGCTCTCAAACGAGTGGGTCTGTTTGGACCCAATAAGGCCGCGTGCGTGGCGGTTACCCTGGAACCCGTCGGCGCGTGGTCATATTGGCAGTGGGGCGATCAGAAAGGGCATCCTGACCGTCTGTTAGAATTGTGCCATAGAAGAAGGCTAGGTCCTGGTTGTCAGGGTGATGCAGGTTGATCTGACCTCATTATATTAAAGTAAGAAGTAAATAATCTAATATGGATAGGATCGATTGTCATTCCCAGAGGTATAGGCGACAGCTTTCAGTCAATTAACTGTCCGTACTACAAACTTGATAATTGTGTATACCACGACAGCCTTGCAGCGATACATTATTTTGTTTACACTAATATATCATAGACCTGCAGATAGAACTTTGTAATGCAACCAAAAGAAATTATTGTGCGAGTAATATTTGTACAGCCTATCATTTAATGTATCCCACATGTTGTACATGAATAATAAACAGGGCTCTTTCTGGTAAAAATGCACAGGAAATATTTCCATTGTCCAATATTTTGTCTGCCATCCTTAATCATTCTGGTAATTTTTAACTGAAATCTCCTTATAAATACAGTACACATGACCCACAAAAACAGTCGTTGATTCTATTTTGCACAGACCATGCACAGTCAACATGACATGCTATCACATTTAGCTACCCTGGAGCCCTTGTATATTTTGTTTAATAATTCACTGAATGAAATGTGATCAAATCAAATCAAATTAAAGAGATCAAGAATCATTTTTACTAAATTTGAATTGTAACCGAAACTGTTGAATTTTATGGTCAATTTACGATAGTCGCATCGGTGGTTCAGTGGTAGAATGCTCGCCTGCCACGCGGGCGGCCCGGGTTCGATTCCCGGCCGATGCAAAACTAATCTTTTATATTTTTTATTTGACTTCACATACCAATCGCGAACGCGAAGGCCGGCACACTGTGGAACCTTACTCTGCCTGGTTTACCGTTGTTGTATTCCACAAAGAGCTTCACAAGTCCGCAAGGACATTGTTTGTTTACTTCCGTTTCAGGCGGGTTGACTGGCCGTAGCAGCTGAGAGTTGCTCTGTGTTGTTGACCATTGTCACACACATAGGCACATGCATCGCTGCGTCATGAAATATATGGGTCAAATGCATTGTATGTGAGGTGTCATATGTAGCAATAACCATCTCATTGGAAATTATAGTCGACCATTCGATCACGTCATTGCTGAGACGTATGGTATCATCGTTGTGAAGTGACAGTGACACGTCATAAATCCTAGCGCAGTATATGAAGATGGCATTATTTCAAATTTATTTCTGGCAAAGTGAGAACTCAATGTCGCTCCTAATGCAAGAAAGGCACGTGCCTGCATCCACATGTTCTTGACTTCAAGAGAGCATAAGCAAAGCTTACATACATCATAACGCTCACGCACTGCTGCTGAGAGTAATTTTATTAATGCAGATTGCTTTACCACATGTAAGTCACCTCTGTGTGACCCACTCAGCATTCAATACAGAAGGAAGCCAGACTTCAACTCGTCGTCATCCTTGGCTGTGAATACAGCGCTGCCTGAGTAATGTGACGAGCCGCTTACTTCCACAATCGCTGCGTCAAACTCACCGCACTTCGCGTCGCCTTTAACTTTACCTGTGAACACACTTCCGGTAGCAGCTCTCAAACGAGTGGGTCTGTTTGGACCCAATAAGGCCGCGTGCGTGGCGGTTACCCTGGAACCCGTCGGCGCGTGGTCATATTGGCAGTGGGGCGATCAGAAAGGGCATCCTGACCGTCTGTTAGAATTGTGCCATAGAAGAAGGCTAGGTCCTGGTTGTCAGGGTGATGCAGGTTGATCTGACCTCATTATATTAAAGTAAGAAGTAAATAATCTAATATGGATAGGATCGATTGTCATTCCCAGAGGTATAGGCGACAGCTTTCAGTCAATTAACTGTCCGTACTACAAACTTGATAATTGTGTATACCACGACAGCCTTGCAGCGATACATTATTTTGTTTACACTAATATATCATAGACCTGCAGATAGAACTTGTAATGCAACCAAAAGAAATTATTGTGCGAGTAATATTTGTACAGCCTATCATTTAATGTATCCCACATGTTGTACATGAATAATAAACAGGGCTCTTTCTGGTAAAAATGCACAGGAAATATTTCCATTGTCCAATATTTTGTCTGCCATCCTTAATCATTCTGGTAATTTTTAACTGAAATCTCCTTATAAATACAGTACACATGACCCACAAAAACAGTCGTTGATTCTATTTTGCACAGACCATGCACAGTCAACATGACATGCTATCACATTTAGCTACCCTGGAGCCCTTGTATATTTTGTTTAATAATTCACTGAATGAAATGTGATCAAATCAAATCAAATTAAAGAGATCAAGAATCATTTTTTTACTAAATTTGAATTGTAACCGAAACTGTTGAATTTTATGGTCAATTTACGATAGTCGCATCGGTGGTTCAGTGGTAGAATGCTCGCCTGCCACGCGGGCGGCCCGGGTTCGATTCCCGGCCGATGCAAACTAATCTTTTATATTTTTTATTTGACTTCACATACCAATCGCGAACGCGAAAGGCCGGCACACTGTGGAACCTTACTCTGCCTGGTTTACCGTTGTTGTATTCCACAAAGAGCTTCACAAGTCCGCAAGGACATTGTTTGTTTACTTCCGTTTCAGGCGGGTTGACTGGCCGTAGCAGCTGAGAGTTGCTCTGTGTTGTTGACCATTGTCACACACATAGGCACATGCATCGCTGCGTCATGAAATATATGGGTCAAATGCATTGTATGTGAGGTGTCATATGTAGCAATAACCATCTCATTGGAAATTATAGTCGACCATTCGATCACGTCATTGCTGAGACGTATGGTATCATCGTTGTGAAGTGACAGTGACACGTCATAAATCCTAGCGCAGTATATGAAGATGGCATTATTTCAAATTTATTTCTGGCAAAGTGAGAACTCAATGTCGCTCCTAATGCAAGAAAGGCACGTGCCTGCATCCACATGTTCTTGACTTCAAGAGAGCATAAGCAAAGCTTACATACATCATAACGCTCACGCACTGCTGCTGAGAGTAATTTTATTTAATGCAGATTGCTTTACCACATGTAAGTCACCTCTGTGTGACCCACTCAGCATTCAATACAGAAGGAAGCCAGACTTCAACTCGTCGTCATCCTTGGCTGTGAATACAGCGCTGCCTGAGTAATGTGACGAGCCGCTTACTTCCACAATCGCTGCGTCAAACTCACCGCACTTCGCGTCGCCTTTAACTTTACCTGTGAACACACACTTCCGGTAGCAGCTCTCAAACGAGTGGGTCTGTTTGGACCCAATAAGGCCGCGTGCGTGGCGGTTACCCTGGAACCCGTCGGCGCGTGGTCATATTGGCAGTGGGGCGATCAGAAAGGGCATCCTGACCGTCTGTTAGAATTGTGCCATAGAAGAAGGCTAGGTCCTGGTTGTCAGGGTGATGCAGGTTGATCTGACCTCATTATATTAAAGTAAGAAGTAAATAATCTAATATGGATAGGATCGATTGTCATTCCCAGAGGTATAGGCGACAGCTTTCAGTCAATTAACTGTCCGTACTACAAACTTGATAATTGTGTATACCACGACAGCCTTGCAGCGATACATTATTTTGTTTACACTAATATATCATAGACCTGCAGATAGAACTTGTAATGCAACCAAAAGAAATTATTGTGCGAGTAATATTTGTACAGCCTATCATTTAATGTATCCCACATGTTGTACATGAATAATAAACAGGGCTCTTTCTGGTAAAAATGCACAGGAAATATTTCCATTGTCCAATATTTTGTCTGCCATCCTTAATCATTCTGGTAATTTTTAACTGAAATCTCCTTATAAATACAGTACACATGACCCACAAAAAACAGTCGTTGATTCTATT
Organism: Urechis unicinctus; assembly: GCA_034190875.2. Lineage (NCBI taxonomy): Eukaryota > Metazoa > Annelida > Polychaeta > Xenopneusta > Urechidae > Urechis > Urechis unicinctus. The sequence goes on along the minus strand of CM067354.1, from coordinate 26,326,338 downwards.
TTGCACAGACCATGCACAGTCAACATGACATGCTATCACATTTAGCTACCCTGGAGCCCTTGTATATTTTGTTTAATAATTCACTGACTGAATGAAATGTGATCAAATCAAATCAAATTAAAGAGATCAAGAATCATTTTTACTAAATTTGAATTGTAACCGAAACTGTTGAATTTTATGGTCAATTTACGATAGTCGCATCGGTGGTTCAGTGGTAGAATGCTCGCCTGCCACGCGGGCGGCCCGGGTTCGATTCCCGGCCGATGCAAACTAATCTTTTATATTTTTTATTTGACTTCACATACCAATCGCGAACGCGAAGGCCGGCACACTGTGGAACCTTACTCTGCCTGGTTTACCGTTGTTGTATTCCACAAAGAGCTTCACAAGTCCGCAAGGACATTGTTTGTTTACTTCCGTTTCAGGCGGGTTGACTGGCCGTAGCAGCTGAGAGTTGCTCTGTGTTGTTGACCATTGTCACACACATACATAGGCACATGCATCGCTGCGTCATGAAATATATGGGTCAAATGCATTGTATGTGAGGTGTCATATGTAGCAATAACCATCTCATTGGAAATTATAGTCGACCATTCGATCACGTCATTGCTGAGACGTATGGTATCATCGTTGTGAAGTGACAGTGACACGTCATAAATCCTAGCGCAGTATATGAAGATGGCATTATTTCAAATTTATTTCTGGCAAAGTGAGAACTCAATGTCGCTCCTAATGCAAGAAAGGCACGTGCCTGCATCCACATGTTCTTGACTTCAAGAGAGCATAAGCAAAGCTTACATACATCATAACGCTCACGCACTGCTGCTGAGAGTAATTTTATTTAATGCAGATTGCTTTACCACATGTAAGTCACCTCTGTGTGACCCACTCAGCATTCAATACAGAAGGAAGCCAGACTTCAACTCGTCGTCATCCTTGGCTGTGAATACAGCGCTGCCTGAGTAATGTGACGAGCCGCTTACTTCCACAATCGCTGCGTCAAACTCACCGCACTTCGCGTCGCCTTTAACTTTACCTGTGAACACACTTCCGGTAGCAGCTCTCAAACGAGTGGGTCTGTTTGGACCCAATAAGGCCGCGTGCGTGGCGGTTACCCTGGAACCCGTCGGCGCGTGGTCATATTGGCAGTGGGGCGATCAGAAAGGGCATCCTGACCGTCTGTTAGAATTGTGCCATAGAAGAAGGCTAGGTCCTGGTTGTCAGGGTGATGCAGGTTGATCTGACCTCATTATATTAAAGTAAGAAGTAAATAATCTAATATGGATAGGATCGATTGTCATTCCCAGAGGTATAGGCGACAGCTTTCAGTCAATTAACTGTCCGTACTACAAACTTGATAATTGTGTATACCACGACAGCCTTGCAGCGATACATTATTTTGTTTACACTAATATATCATAGACCTGCAGATAGAACTTGTAATGCAACCAAAAGAAATTATTGTGCGAGTAATATTTGTACAGCCTATCATTTAATGTATCCCACATGTTGTACATGAATAATAAACAGGGCTCTTTCTGGTAAAAATGCACAGGAAATATTTCCATTGTCCAATATTTGTCTGCCATCCTTAATCATTCTGGTAATTTTTAACTGAAATCTCCTTATAAATACAGTACACATGACCCACAAAAACAGTCGTTGATTCTATTTTGCACAGACCATGCACAGTCAACATGACATGCTATCACATTTAGCTACCCTGGAGCCCTTGTATATTTTGTTTAATAATTCACTGAATGAAATGTGATCAAATCAAATCAAATTAAAGAGATCAAGAATCATTTTTACTAAATTTGAATTGTAACCGAAACTGTTGAATTTTATGGTCAATTTACGATAGTCGCATCGGTGGTTCAGTGGTAGAATGCTCGCCTGCCACGCGGGCGGCCCGGGTTCGATTCCCGGCCGATGCAAACTAATCTTTTATATTTTTTATTTGACTTCACATACCAATCGCGAACGCGAAGGCCGGCACACTGTGGAACCTTACTCTGCCTGGTTTACCGTTGTTGTATTCCACAAAGAGCTTCACAAGTCCGCAAGGACATTGTTTGTTTACTTCCCGTTTCAGGCGGGTTGACTGGCCGTAGCAGCTGAGAGTTGCTCTGTGTTGTTGACCATTGTCACACACATAGGCACATGCATCGCTGCGTCATGAAATATATGGGTCAAATGCATTGTATGTGAGGTGTCATATGTAGCAATAACCATCTCATTGGAAATTATAGTCGACCATTCGATCACGTCATTGCTGAGACGTATGGTATCATCGTTGTGAAGTGACAGTGACACGTCATAAATCCTAGCGCAGTATATGAAGATGGCATTATTTCAAATTTATTTCTGGCAAAGTGAGAACTCAATGTCGCTCCTAATGCAAGAAAGGCACGTGCCTGCATCCACATGTTCTTGACTTCAAGAGAGCATAAGCAAAGCTTACATACATCATAACGCTCACGCACTGCTGCTGAGAGTAATTTTATTTAATGCAGATTGCTTTACCACATGTAAGTCACCTCTGTGTGACCCACTCAGCATTCAATACAGAAGGAAGCCAGACTTCAACTCGTCGTCATCCTTGGCTGTGAATACAGCGCTGCCTGAGTAATGTGACGAGCCGCTTACTTCCACAATCGCTGCGTCAAACTCACCGCACTTCGCGTCGCCTTTAACTTTACCTGTGAACACACTTCCGGTAGCAGCTCTCAAACGAGTGGGTCTGTTTGGACCCAATAAGGCCGCGTGCGTGGCGGTTACCCTGGAACCCGTCGGCGCGTGGTCATATTGGCAGTGGGGCGATCAGAAAGGGCATCCTGACCGTCTGTTAGAATTGTGCCATAGAAGAAGGCTAGGTCCTGGTTGTCAGGGTGATGCAGGTTGATCTGACCTCATTATATTAAAGTAAGAAGTAAATAATCTAATATGGATAGGATCGATTGTCATTCCCAGAGGTATAGGCGACAGCTTTCAGTCAATTAACTGTCCGTACTACAAACTTGATAATTGTGTATACCACGACAGCCTTGCAGCGATACATTATTTTGTTTACACTAATATATCATAGACCTGCAGATAGAACTTGTAATGCAACCAAAAGAAATTATTGTGCGAGTAATATTTGTACAGCCTATCATTTAATGTATCCCACATGTTGTACATGAATAATAAACAGGGCTCTTTCTGGTAAAAATGCACAGGAAATATTTCCATTGTCCAATATTTTGTCTGCCATCCTTAATCATTCTGGTAATTTTTAACTGAAATCTCCTTATAAATACAGTACACATGACCCACAAAAACAGTCGTTGATTCTATTTTGCACAGACCATGCACAGTCAACATGACATGCTATCACATTTAGCTACCCTGGAGCCCTTGTATATTTTGTTTAATAATTCACTGAATGAAATGTGATCAAATCAAATCAAATTAAAGAGATCAAGAATCATTTTTACTAAATTTGAATTGTAACCGAAACTGTTGAATTTTATGGTCAATTTACGATAGTCGCATCGGTGGTTCAGTGGTAGAATGCTCGCCTGCCACGCGGGCGGCCCGGGTTCGATTCCCCGGCCGATGCAAACTAATCTTTTATATTTTTTATTTGACTTCACATACCAATCGCGAACGCGAAGGCCGGCACACTGTGGAACCTTACTCTGCCTGGTTTACCGTTGTTGTATTCCACAAAGAGCTTCACAAGTCCGCAAGGACATTGTTTGTTTACTTCCGTTTCAGGCGGGTTGACTGGCCGTAGCAGCTGAGAGTTGCTCTGTGTTGTTGACCATTGTCACACACATAGGCACATGCATCGCTGCGTCATGAAATATATGGGTCAAATGCATTGTATGTGAGGTGTCATATGTAGCAATAACCATCTCATTGGAAATTATAGTCGACCATTCGATCACGTCATTGCTGAGACGTATGGTATCATCGTTGTGAAGTGACAGTGACACGTCATAAATCCTAGCGCAGTATATGAAGATGGCATTATTTCAAATTTATTTCTGGCAAAGTGAGAACTCAATGTCGCTCCTAATGCAAGAAAGGCACGTGCCTGCATCCACATGTTCTTGACTTCAAGAGAGCATAAGCAAAGCTTACATACATCATAACGCTCACGCACTGCTGCTGAGAGTAATTTTATTTAATGCAGATTGCTTTACCACATGTAAGTCACCTCTGTGTGACCCACTCAGCATTCAATACAGAAGGAAGCCAGACTTCAACTCGTCGTCATCCTTGGCTGTGAATACAGCGCTGCCTGAGTAATGTGACGAGCCGCTTACTTCCACAATCGCTGCGTCAAACTCACCGCACTTCGCGTCGCCTTTAACTTTACCTGTGAACACACTTCCGGTAGCAGCTCTCAAACGAGTGGGTCTGTTTGGACCCAATAAGGCCGCGTGCGTGGCGGTTACCCTGGAACCCGTCGGCGCGTGGTCATATTGGCAGTGGGGCGATCAGAAAGGGCATCCTGACCGTCTGTTAGAATTGTGCCATAGAAGAAGGCTAGGTCCTGGTTGTCAGGGTGATGCAGGTTGATCTGACCTCATTATATTAAAGTAAGAAGTAAATAATCTAATATGGATAGGATCGATTGTCATTCCCAGAGGTATAGGCGACAGCTTTCAGTCAATTAACTGTCCGTACTACAAACTTGATAATTGTGTATACCACGACAGCCTTGCAGCGATACATTATTTTGTTTACACTAATATATCATAGACCTGCAGATAGAACTTGTAATGCAACCAAAAGAAATTATTGTGCGAGTAATATTTGTACAGCCTATCATTTAATGTATCCCACATGTTGTACATGAATAATAAACAGGGCTCTTTCTGGTAAAAATGCACAGGAAATATTTCCATTGTCCAATATTTTGTCTGCCATCCTTAATCATTCTGGTAATTTTTAACTGAAATCTCCTTATAAATACAGTACACATGACCCACAAAAACAGTCGTTGATTCTATTTTGCACAGACCATGCACAGTCAACATGACATGCTATCACATTTAGCTACCCTGGAGCCCTTGTATATTTTGTTTAATAATTCACTGAATGAAATGTGATCAAATCAAATCAAATTAAAGAGATCAAGAATCATTTTTACTAAATTTGAATTGTAACCGAAACTGTTGAATTTTATGGTCAATTTACGATAGTCGCATCGGTGGTTCAGTGGTAGAATGCTCGCCTGCCACGCGGGCGGCCCGGGTTCGATTCCCGGCCGATGCAAACTAATCTTTTATATTTTTTATTTGACTTCACATACCAATCGCGAACGCGAAGGCCGGCCCTGTGGGCCGTTTACCGTTGTTGCAAAACTCACAATCATTGTTTTTTATTTTTTATTTGACGGGTTCACATACCAATCGCGAACGCGAAGAGCGGCACACTGTGGAACCTTACTCTGCCTTGTTTTACCGTTGTTGTATTCCACAAAGAGCTTCACAAGTCCGCAAGGACATTGTTTGTTTACTTCCGTTTCAGGCGGGTTGACTGGCCGTAGCAGCTGAGAGTTGCTCTGTGTTGTTGACCATTGTCACACACATAGGCACATGCATCGCTGCGTCATGAAATATATGGGTCAAATGCATTGTATGTGAGGTGTCATATGTAGCAATAACCATCTCATTGGAAATTATAGTCGACCATTCGATCACGTCATTGCTGAGACGTATGGTATCATCGTTGTGAAGTGACAGTGACACGTCATAAATCCTAGCGCAGTATATGAAGATGGCATTATTTCAAATTTATTTCTGGCAAAGTGAGAACTCAATGTCGCTCCTAATGCAAGAAAGGCACGTGCCTGCATCCACATGTTCTTGACTTCAAGAGAGCATAAGCAAAGCTTACATACATCATAACGCTCACGCACTGCTGCTGAGAGTAATTTTATTTAATGCAGATTGCTTTACCACATGTAAGTCACCTCTGTGTGACCCACTCAGCATTCAATACAGAAGGAAGCCAGACTTCAACTCGTCGTCATCCTTGGCTGTGAATACAGCGCTGCCTGAGTAATGTGACGAGCCGCTTACTTCCACAATCGCTGCGTCAAACTCACCGCACTTCGCGTCGCCTTTAACTTTACCTGTGAACATACTTCCGGTAGCAGCTCTCAAACGAGTGGGTCTGTTTGGACCCAATAAGGCCGCGTGCGTGGCGGTTACCCTGGAACCCGTCGGCGCGTGGTCATATTGGCAGTGGGGCGATCAGAAAGGGCATCCTGACCGTCTGTTAGAATTGTGCCATAGAAGAAGGCTAGGTCCTGGTTGTCAGGGTGATGCAGGTTGATCTGACCTCATTATATTAAAGTAAGAAGTAAATAATCTAATATGGATAGGATCGATTGTCATTCCCAGAGGTATAGGCGACAGCTTTCAGTCAATTAACTGTCCGTACTACAAACTTGATAATTGTGTATACCACGACAGCCTTGCAGCGATACATTATTTTGTTTACACTAATATATCATAGACCTGCAGATAGAACTTGTATGCAACCAAAAGAAATTATTGTGCGAGTAATATTTGTACAGCCTATCATTTAATGTATCCCACATGTTGTACATGAATATAAACAGGGCTCTTTCTGGTAAAAATGCACAGGAAATATTTCCATTGTCCAATATTTTGTCTGCCATCCTTAATCATTCTGGTAATTTTTAACTGAAATCTCCTTATAAATACAGTACACATGACCCACAAAAACAGTCGTTGATTCTATTTTGCACAGACCATGCACAGTCAACATGACATGCTATCACATTTAGCTACCCTGGAGCCCTTGTATATTTTGTTTAATAATTCACTGAATGAAATGTGATCAAATCAAATCAAATTAAAGAGATCAAGAATCATTTTTACTAAATTTGAATTGTAACCGAAACTGTTGAATTTTATGGTCATAGTCGCATCGGTGGTTCAGTGGTAGAATGCTCGCCTGCCACGCGGGCGGCCCGGGTTCGATTCCCGGCCGATGCAAACTAATCTTTTATATTTTTTATTTGACTTCACATACCAATCGCGAACGCGAAGGCCGGCACACTGTGGAACCTTACTCTGCCTGGTTTACCGTTGTTGTATTCCACAAAGAGCTTCACAAGTCCGCAAGGACATTGTTTGTTTACTTCCGTTTCAGGCGGGTTGACTGGCCGTAGCAGCTGAGAGTTGCTCTGTGTTGTTGACCATTGTCACACACATAGGCACATGCATCGCTGCGTCATGAAATATATGGGTCAAATGCATTGTATGTGAGGTGTCATATGTAGCAATAACCATCTCATTGGAAATTATAGTCGACCATTCGATCACGTCATTGCTGAGACGTATGGTATCATCGTGTGTGAAGTGACAGTGACACGTCATAAATCCTAGCGCAGTATATGAAGATGGCATTATTTCAAATTTATTTCTGGCAAAGTGAGAACTCAATGTCGCTCCTAATGCAAGAAAGGCACGTGCCTGCATCCACATGTTCTTGACTTCAAGAGAGCATAAGCAAAGCTTACATACATCATAACGCTCACGCACTGCTGCTGAGAGTAATTTTATTTAATGCAGATTGCTTTACCACATGTAAGTCACCTCTGTGTGACCCACTCAGCATTCAATACAGAAGGAAGCCAGACTTCAACTCGTCGTCATCCTTGGCTGTGAATACAGCGCTGCCTGAGTAATGTGACGAGCCGCTTACTTCCACAATCGCTGCGTCAAACTCACCGCACTTCGCGTCGCTTTAACTTTACCTGTGAACACACTTCCGGTAGCAGCTCTCAAACGAGTGGGTCTGTTTGGACCCAATAAGGCCGCGTGCGTGGCGGTTACCCTGGAACCCGTCGGCGCGTGGTCATATTGGCAGTGGGGCGATCAGAAAGGGCATCCTGACCGTCTGTTAGAATTGTGCCATAGAAGAAGGCTAGGTCCTGGTTGTCAGGGTGATGCAGGTTGATCTGACCTCATTATATTAAAGTAAGAAGTAAATAATCTAATATGGATAGGATCGATTGTCATTCCCAGAGGTATAGGCGACAGCTTTCAGTCAATTAACTGTCCGTACTACAAACTTGATAATTGTGTATACCACGACAGCCTTGCAGCGATACATTATTTTGTTTACACTAATATATCATAGACCTGCAGATAGAACTTGTAATGCAACCAAAAGAAATTATTGTGCGAGTAATATTTGTACAGCCTATCATTTAATGTATCCCACATGTTGTACATGAATAATAAACAGGGCTCTTTCTGGTAAAAATGCACAGGAAATATTTCCATTGTCCAATATTTTGTCTGCCATCCTTAATCATTCTGGGTATTTTTAACTGAAATCTCCTTATAAATACAGTACACATGACCCACAAAAACAGTCGTTGATTCTATTTTGCACAGACCATGCACAGTCAACATGACATGCTATCACATTTAGCTACCCTGGAGCCCTTGTATATTTTGTTTAATAATTCACTGAATGAAATGTGATCAAATCAAATCAAATTAAAGAGATCAAGAATCATTTTTACTAAATTTGAATTGTAACCGAAACTGTTGAATTTTATGGTCAATTTACGATAGTCGCATCGGTGGTTCAGTGGTAGAATGCTCGCCTGCCACGCGGGCGGCCCGGGTTCGATTCCCGGCCGATGCAAACTAATCTTTTTATTTTGTATTTGACTTCACATACCAATCGCGAACGCGAAGGCCGGCACACTGTGGAACCTTACTCTGCCTGGTTTACCGTTGTTGTATTCCACAAAGAGCTTCACAAGTCCGCAAGGACATTGTTTGTTTACTTCCGTTTCAGGCGGGTTGACTGGCCGTAGCAGCTGAGAGTTGCTCTGTGTTGTTGACCATTGTCACACACATAGGCACATGCATCGCTGCGTCATGAAATATATGGGTCAAATGCATTGTATGTGAGGTGTCATATGTAGCAATAACCATCTCATTGGAAATTATAGTCGACCATTCGATCACGTC
>CM067354.1:26298451-26317215 GCA_034190875.2 Urechis unicinctus | reverse complement strand
GAATCAAAACCAGACATTCATAAAACCAACAAATATAAACAATACAAAACACGTATGTGTTAAATTGGTTAATGAACATAAATCTAATGTGAAAAAACGTGGGCCGTACTGAAACACAATAAGAATCACAACAAACAAAGCCCACTTTCCAAGATAAATAGTCATCGATAAACATAACCTAACAGATAAATCAACGAATGCCAATGACTTTAACAACTTGTTAGTAAACAAAAGTTGCATTTTGCATGATAACTTACCGGATACTAATAAACACTTTTCAGATTATTTCACTAACAGCCCCGCGCAAAGAGTGTTCATTTAACCCGTTTTACCACATGAACTGATTGCACCAGTCAACAAATTGATAATAAACACATTCTGTTTATGATACCATCGAATCGCTAAGTCACGTATATTCATATATGAGTGCATGTTCCAATGGCAGAATGTGCGGTAAATACGCCGATTCGTGCACGTTCTGTCGAGAACACGCAATACGATTGATGCAACAGGTGCACCGGTGCCCTAGCGTTGGATAACTGCTTCAACGGCCGTAAGGCCCGTTACTGTTCATCACAAAATTAAGATTCACTTTGGTGTTATTGTTATTAATCATTCAGCAACCTTAGCTATATTGTGACGTATATCCGATCATGGCAATTGCCGATATATATTAATCTCATCCGCTATGTTTACAAGACTTAATGCCCATTGAATCAGGAATTGTTTCTGAAGTCATCGCATATATTATACTTCCTTTACTTGCTGCACAAACACAATGGAAACGCATAATTAAAATGTATTCACAGAGGACACAACACAACATCAACAAGAATTACACAGGCAAACTGCAATACAGTGCACGTTCTAAAGACTCATTAGAAGACAGGTGTTTCAAACATCATCAACTTTACACCCCGTCTCTTTTCTCGCTGTCATAAGCGGCAAAAAAATGCTAAATATTCAAGACCAATTTTTAAATCCAAGCGGTAATAACAAAACAGACGAAGCTCTGCGTGCATCAGATGGCGAAAAGTGTGGCCGCGGATCTAGTTGATTGCTGTATGTATATATGTATATATGTATATATGTATATATATATATATATATATATATATATATATATATATATATATATATATATATATATATATATATATATATATATATATATATATATATACACACACACACACAATACATGTTTATATAAAATATAAACGTATATATGAATATGAATATATATATTTCCATATCGTTACACACAAATATATATATATATATATATATATTTATATATATATATATATTTAGATATATTTATACATATGAATATATTTATATATATGCATCTGTACATATATAAATGTATGTATATATATATACATATATATATCTATACATATATATATTTTTATATATTTATATATAGATATATATATATATATATATATATATATATCTCTCTATATATATATATATATATATATATATATATATATATATATATATATATATATATATATATATATATATATACATATGAATATATTTTTATATATGCATCCATACGCACCGGTCTGTTGAATGAATTATCGACTACGCAGAGGCAGACAGAAAATTGATGCTTTGATCTAAGAATAATGTCATTAAGTCATTATAAAATGCATGATGGACGAAAATGGTGTGGCAATTGTCTGAACAATAGAGCGTGGCCTTGTAAAAGTCAAGGCAATGCTAATAATCGTTTACCTCTCGGGAAAATATCCATTTTGCCCAGCGGGCAAAAGTATTTTATAACATGAGGGGCCTTACGAGCCATAGTAGGATTACCTCTTCAACGCCATTAGCAGATGCTGATAGCACAATAAATGCTATAGTAACAACTCAGCTGTTGTTAAATGTTTGCTGCAGAGTGACGTTGCTAACCATGTTGCCATTGAACAGAGGCCTTTGAGTTATTCATAAAGACCAGATAACCAAATCAATAGTTATAATTATTTATATATTCTGGCCCTACATTGTTATTTTTCGTTGATATAACATTAACAATTAATATGCAAAATGATCTTGATCTCACGTAAATACTCATATCGAAAAAAGGCGGGTTTCATATTAAATATTTCCATAAGGCCTGCAGTTGTGCATTTTCAGCCGTCGTCAAATGGATTCATTTGAATTTTTCCGTGAGGAATGTCCCACGTTCCTCAACACATATGCCATAATCCCTGATGATGTTGTCATTGCCAGTGACCTGAATATCGATCTCGATATAGACAGTGAACGTGACAGCCAAAGCTACGATGGCGCTCTGACGGCATGTGGCTTAAGAATATGCACGAACCTACGAATGTTCACAGCACACGCTCCATCTTGTGATAACCCACGATACTAGATTTGTAGTCTCCGCATATAATTGACGGATCCCGGTCTACACAGAGGCAGATTGACCTGCGACCATTTTGCCGTGAACTTTAACATGTAAATTAAAAGCGTGCCCTTATTCGGAACGAGTAGTACGCAGGTAACTACGACTCATTAATGTAGATTTGTTCAGACAGAACACCTCCTCTGCTACGTTGCTTACTTTCGATTTTCGTCTTAAGATCGATCATACTGCAGCCCAGATCATATGCCAAACAGGCTTCCTAAAGTCTGCAGTGATGAAATGGTACCCCATGCTGGCCACAACAGCAATAGATCAAAGGAAGACTGAGGCGTACCAAAGGAATTCAGCAAATTAGTGCTTGCGACCGACAAATGGCCTATCTCCGACGGTTTCTAATCTATGACACAACTAAATGGTTAGTTAATGGCTTTGTAACATCACGGCTAGGCTAATATAATTGTCTTTTTCGTCTTGCGGGATCTTCATAGGCTGCCTATTCAGTCACGCCAGGAGTACAGTTATCTCCTTTTGTTCAAAGCATTGAATGATCCTGAGAGACTGAGCGTGTTGAGGTCTATGCATCTCCGAGCCCTTGTGACCCAAATTGTAAAGACTGACCGCCGCCGGAGTTGCCTTCCATACACTGCTGTGGGTTGTCGTTGAGTAGCACTTTCCTTGAATCTACTTAACGAAGTGGTAACTATTTGATTATACATATTACATGTATCACTATTGTACAGGTGTTATTGTGTAAAACACTGGCAAACACGCTGCAATGAATGACAAGACGCTATTTAGAGAATCACATTGTTATAATATGACGAGAAAGAAATCGCTTTTCAATCGTGCTTTCAAATCAAAGCCATTCTCGGCGTTTCAATCCTTTGTTGAAAGCGCTACATCACATCTACACCTTCAACAGCACTGCTATCATACTTTTACCGGGATTCAAACTTATTGTGCCGACGCCTAACCGGTTAGTGAAAATTTAAATTACTTTAGTACCCAAAATCATCTAATATCACTCTGCCGTTACTGTTCTAAAATTCCTTATAGATCCAGAATTGATATGCGAAAGACGTAGGGTGTAAGTAGGTAAGCTGCTGCAAATTGCCAGTTGACATTCGAGTACTTCCACGCCAACCAACCGTGTATGGCATATGAACGGTATATAGTATGCTGTGGAGCAAAACTGCTAGTGGTGAAGCTGGAAATCCACATGGCGCCTTCATCACCTGTTTCTGAGACTAGGATAGCATCAACAAGAAGCAGCATCCATAACTACGTCAGCGAACACCTGATGTACCATATCATATTTCACTGGGACTTATTATAGTATACTGAAGTTAACAACAGCGCTACTGAAATCCCCAAAAGGTTCGGGTTGTACCTGCACCTGGTTTATACCATGATTTATCGTGCAATATGGCTAACCATTTTTCGCTGGTGATAAACTATAGCATACAATATCGATTACCATGTTCAATATGTGAAGCTGTTTGCAAGGCCAATATATACTCATATCGCTTGTATCAGTAAATACCTTTAAATTTAACTGAATAATTGGGCCGTGTAAGATAAACTATAGTGACAGCTTACAGTCTTTCTATCTTCCCATGTCAAGAGTTTGTTCAGCCCTTTAATACTGATGCAGTGTTTGGTGACATAACGACGGGTAAATATCAGATATTTAGCAGACAACTCCTGCCTTATATAAAATATATATGTACTATGAACTCACTGCTGCTCAGATCAAAGACCATTTTACACCAAGTGCCAATAAATGCGATCATTTTTGCTGTCAAATATTTCACTGCCGATATCTTTCTGTGTATTTGTGAAGCAAGTAAAACTCCCTCAAAAAATAAAACATCAACAAATGCACTTGCCCTGTCAGGAAATATTGTTGGAATTCAATTATCAACATTCGTTGGTACATTATTCCAATGCTAAAAACGTTCAAAAGTGTCATAATGAGATAAGAAAGAGTTACTTGTAAACGAATTCTCTACATATATCTGGTCCGCATATTTGGTAGCTGCTCTTGTCATGTATAAGTAAACTGGCGAGGTATAATTGGATAATAGATCAAGCGCAATTAGGCGGATCCACAGAAGGCCATGATGGCTAAACGTAATGAATATTGCATTAGGGAAGACACCCTTACTACCATGAGGGATGGTTATCGAGGCGTTTTAATTCTAGACAGGCAGTTTATGAGCACATATGGGCCATCACTCATTCGAGCGCACATACAGATGATGTCTTCGCATGATATAGTTATCGAGTAGAACAAATATTCAACTACACATTTGGAAATACCACATGTTATTTGTCTACCCCATATGCCATAATATAAAATACCCAATGCCGGCTTTGTTGTTGGTATTAGGTCTCTTTATGCATTCTTTATGTTGCCCACAAACGTGGACTTCATTATCTCATATCTGTCGACCGTGATATTATTAGTACGCACATCTTTATAGCATTGCATCCTGACTGTAGCGACTGACATTATTGATAGCGCTCATGCTACACGAATGAAAACTGTTTAAATCTATTTAATCATAAATGATTGAGAGTTACTGCTGAGATGTTATTGGTAAAAAATTGACTTAAGTCCACATCACATTGATTACCGGCCATAAGGGTACATAATTATCATGGATACACCACAAGTCGAGGCCTTTAACGACCCCAAAAGCACAAACGGATCATAAGCAAGTCAGCTTCAAAGGCTACTCTAATCTATCCAAACATTTGAATTGAGCGTTGCTACAAAAATGATTGGCATGCTATTGTTAATTTGATTTATATTATCTGTGGTACGAGGGTGTACCTATCGTACAAACAACAGTTATCCCCTTGCGGTGGTTCTTTTCTGTGCTGTTGCATAGTTATCTTAGCTACAATTTGTTTCAATGTATTGTCATGTTGCACAGTGTTGCTTTTAACTGCTTTAGAAAGTTTGATATAATTTTCTTAGACGTAATGAAGGTTTTTTTCAATTCTACAGTCACATGCTGAATGCATAAATTATGTGCCACTTGTTTCTTGACGCAGTCGTCAGTAGAGCTGTTTATTATGAGCCAGCACATTTGCAGAATGTCTACAGAAGCATCTGCTATTCACTATGGGCTATTAACTACAAATTCGCTCTCCTTCTTGGCCATCATTCTACCAAGTGATTTTCTGGTTATTCTGGCAATAAAATACGTTGTGCAGTGAAGTCAATCGAAATGGTTCATAAATCTGCCAGGCCTCGCTTCATAAATTACTGTAACAGCAAATACGATTTCTCAAAAATAATCGTAAAGGATTTTCGCAGGGGTTTCTGAACATCACTCAGAATGTAAAAGTGTACCTATGCAGCAGCCATCTGTTTTGTAGAAACTTGATGCGTCTAGAGCTAATTCAATCAAAACAGCAATGATTTTATTTTATTTGTTTACATTCCTCTTACATTTGCCCACCATTTCTAACCGCTCAGTTATCATTGTAGGCAATATACACAGAGGTTTACCCTTTTTCCCGAATCGGTCATTTGACTCAATGGCACAGAGGCATTGAGTTCGACGTACGTCCCATCGACCGGGTTTGCAACATAGTACCGTCAACTAATAGGATACTTTTAGTTCATCAAAATGATCTCAATCACCACAGAGGTATCATCTCGTTTCGTTTCAAACAACCACTGAATTACAAATGCAGAAATAATAAATGCGTCCAGTGGGTCCAAAATGTTCAGACAGCTTATAATATTTTTGTTCCAATAGATACATATCAGTGATTGTGGCTCGGGAGGTTTTACAGTTATGAAGCAGGAATTGCCAGTCAGATCCTCGGATAATATGATTATAAACACAGTTCTAGGAAGCGACATTCGCAGACTATTATAACTTTGGCGCAGGTTCAAGATAAGTGACGTCGTTTAAATGTATTCTATGCCTTATGTAGCAAATGAAGTCAAAACAAACTAGCAAATGTTGACGGTAATTATGCTGCTGTTACATATCCATACTTTTGACCACTCTGGAACGATCTTAACGTCAAACTGTTGCAATCAGCACTCTAATATTTTATAATGCAGCAATAGTTGATTTTGACATGTCATGGGCGGTCCAGATTTTGTTCAAGTAAACAAAACGACATGCACCATGATGTTCGTTTCGCGCGGTGAATTTCGCATGCTGCATCACATACTGACATTTTACTTTTTAAAAGTTGCGAATGTCTTATAGCTCATCATTGGGATATAATCAACGAGCTATGGTGATTGTCACTCTGGCTGGCCATGCGGTGAGTATGCAAACAGAAAAACACACGCCCGTCGTCAGGTGACGCTACCATATAATCAGCTAAAGCACATGTAACTGTTAATCTAACGTCTCGAGGATCTGCCCCTCGAGTCTGTTGACTGGTCGTGGTGACTACGTGCTCGAATTTATCATGTGATTGTACAATGCTCCAGACATATACTGTTGGCTGATAAGGATCTTGTGTGGAGGAATAATTATCATATCTCGTGTACAGTGCTAGCTTAATCTAACTGGCAATCCATATTACTAAAACCGCATTATTGCCCGATACCGTATCTGACACACCAAAGATTCGCGCAATGTGATCGAGTTGTATGCGTGCTAGGAATAACCGAGCAATCAAAGATATATTAATTAGATGTAATTGTACCCTGGTCAATATAGGTAGAAGGATATTATGATTCATGCATTTCAACAAAGCAAGAAGTGGGTAGTTTGTGTTTGTGCACTCATCATTTGCTCGTAGCATGTTCACATATTTCGTCGGGCTGCGGCAAGTGAGCCCGAGTAGCGTTGCTACAAGCTCGTTTATATATCCGCATTATTACAATTCCTCTTGGAGTCATTTGTTGGATAGATGACGAAAGCTTTAGCCGCTTGTGAGTCCACGCTACCCTATCATGTACATTAAGGATCCCAGGGGTTCAATCGTCGCTTCGTCTCTGCGTCATTCCGTCCTTGCATATATCATATCCAAAGTATAGCATCATCTCTTAATATTTCGGATCACGGTAAACAGCTATTAGATTACCAGCAAAACAACCACTATTGATTCTTTTACTACCACGGCAATTCTCCGAGGTGCTGAAGAATGGACACCGGGGGTCCAATATTCCGATAAGCAAAAGATAGCTGAGTTGATCATCAATATTGAGATTAAGGAAGGAGCTTATATAAATTGAGAGCTATAGTTTTATGTACATACAGTGCCTTCTCCCATTTAGCGGTTTTAATTGAACAATACAATACAAATTGCATGGTAATATTGACTCAACTTTAAGTGTACTTTGCTATTGTTTCATTCGTGCGGAGTAGGAGAAATCGTGGACATCACTCATGGAAGAAGCCATGTCAGATCAGGGAAAAATAAACAGTTTGATTGTATGCATTGCATGGGTCGCTACATCCCACAAAAGTATGTTTCAGATTTACCAAAAACATTCTAACAAGACCGAGATGTAGATTCCCCAAATTATAACGGCGACGCTTTACTGTTTACAATATAAATGTTATTAGACAACGTATTTATATTAGTGCAATCATTTAATGTATTCAGGTTATTAAAATAACATTGCAGCAGAAAGCCGGCTGGTATATTTTCCCATGGATGAATGATTAGGCTCACGTAATGGTATTAAGTGAGTTTCGAAGTAGAAATGTCTCAGCAATTCTGCATGGTCGTCGCGCGAGGAATAATTGGACAGAATATCATTTGCTTGGGCAACATTATTCATAATGCTGTTCGTTGTATTAGACAATACATGACTGCGATCGACATATACTTAGGGTACTACAGCCTTTATGGCGAGACATATATAAGGTATTCCTGCACGGTTAGCGGCCACCAGACTGAGACACTAGATGTATCGATCTGTCTTATTATTGGTCGCGAATTAACCTTATTTTCCCCCTTACCTTCCAGCACTAGAGCTATATAATATTAGTAAGGGAATCTGTTTCTGATCACCCGTTAGGCTAATGTACTGTAACATCGAATTTAGCAATAAAGCATAAATTCCCTCCAATTGTGGTTTTGTGGACTATTTACCGGTTATGTATGGAAACACTGTATATGCCAAGGTGCTCGGAGCTTAATGATAAGCCTTTTGATATTATGACATAGCATACAATTACACTACGTGCGAGCAGAGGGTACTGAAGTAGCCTTGCGAATGATATTTAGCCCTGTCTGCGTCAAAACGAACGCTCGGCATTGAGTGCAAGGTGAGCGTGAATGGCTTTATATGCGAGTGATTGAGTGCACTTGACAGATATCTCAGAGCAGCTATCTTATTTTGAGCAAGACAAATATGAACTTAATTAATAATCTATATAATTATAATGACTGAAGGTTAGGATGTTTTTGAATCAAAACAAGTTTAAAAGCTCTTGCAAATTTACTGTAGATATGTGCCTTTCCTGCTATGTGATTCACTTCAAAAGGAAACGTGTAGATGGAAAAGCAATCGGGGAATCTTTTCAGTAAGATACCTTCCAAGCCAATGCGCTTGCTTGATGACATACAACTCATTCATCATTGCCACACCATATCATCGCCCACATAATTTACACGCCCCCTTAAGTATGAAATCGCTCGTTTTTAAGAACATAACGTGTCGAAAGCAAATACTTTGTTAAAGGTCTGAGAGCATCCCTGAATGACATTAGCATCAGCGTTCAGTGATATCCTGTGCTTTCCTCTACTTGAACAGATTAAAGATCTCAAGGATATTATCAACGTAGAAGACCGAACACCATCTGTCAGCTTCCAAATACAGTTTGCTGTTGTGTTCACGCAATTTTCCTCGCCTGCTAATCCATGAACACCATTACAAATTACTGCGAAGGTTTTTTTTTTCGAAATGTTCAATGAGTACTCGGGTTATTGTACAAATGCTTAACCATATGAGTTCATGCCGCTCCCTGTGACACCAACAAGAGTAACTGTTTCTTCTGCTACTATCAATGAAAATATTCGTTCTAACTATCTACTCTGGAAAAAAAATTAAAAGCGGGGTTTACTTGTCTATATTCAGCATCGGTAAAGCCACCAATATATACCACGAGTGTGAAGCAACGCAGTAAAGACAATTATTCAAAAATGTAAGACTGCCCTGACAAATTGTGACTAAGGCAATGCCTTCAACAACGCTCTTCTTTAAATAATATGAAGAAAACATGTTATCTCATGAAATCATTTTTTAACGATCATAAATCCGGCCGCTAACCAGATACTTTATGCATAGACGTTGAACATACCTCCGATCGGCACAACATCGTTCTTGCATTTAATAAATTAGCAAAACTATTGTAAAATACCACATGTATTAGGATATGTTGAGTCTTACCTATAGACGCTCAGAAATTGACAGGCCAAGGATGTGATGACATATGTAGTATGCTTGTTAAACAGCGTGTCTGTAAGCAATTTGAATATGCTTTGACGCACGCAGTTAATTCATCTTAATCACAGAGTTTGTTTCTTGATAACTATATAATTGCTCTTGTAATACCAATCGACACAAATTGTGATAAATCCCATATTGCCAGCAACAGACCGATATTTGTTTTTCATGTTTTTCAAAAATATTTAAACGCTGAATAACAACTTTACCTGATATAATATAACCCCATTGATTAAGTAGGTAATAAACCAGAAATGCAACGAGAACTATCAATAGCACACTGTGGGTGTGCTTGAATAAGTTTACTTTTTAGTTGGTCACTATGATTGGGGTATAGACGCATGCATGATGAAGCAAACACGACGTTGGATAACAGGTTGAAGTTACCATATTGTAATATTTGACTGTGATGAAGTACATGATGTGTGGGATGAGTAAATAATGGATGGAGGAGTATGTTTTGATGCCGGGTGGAAATGAAAACATTGAGGTTGGTGAGGCGTCAGCGTAAAACACGCAGTTCAGCTTACCTGTATGCTGGTAGCATCGAGCCTCTTAGTTGGTCGAAACAATATTCGTAGCCGTTGTTGGTGGGATAAAATCATAAACCTTTGGCGGAAGATTGGCACACCATTGGCGTGTTTATGGAAATTTTATCTGACATTTGGCTCACGTGATCTAATAACGTGTACATACATATTTTGGGTCTATCCAAAAGAGACAGTGCCAGTCATATGTTTGCCTAAACTCGTATCTGGGGATTTCATGCACATATTAAAAATGTACGTTAAATAGGAGAATCGAATTTTCCAAAACAATAGTTCATCAAATATTTTAATGTTTGTTACACAGTTCATTTTGCAGCCATCTGGACGCGTTATTACCGCATTTTATATGCTACGCAACAACCAAAAGTTAGTATGCATGTTTCATAGGTTGTTTGCCTGTTTCCAGAAACCAACTATCATCATTATTATTAAAACAATACTAGTGTACGCTGTCAAACATATCAACATTATTATTAAAACAATACTAGTATACGCTGTCAAACATATGATTTTGTATACTGTATAACATTAACCTTCACCTTCCTGAAACATTCTGGATACCATGCGTTTACTCTATTTACATTGAGTTGCACAGCGATTTAACGAGTACAGCATGGCGGCAATTAAGCGACTTTAACAAACCACGCACATGCTGGCAACATGCTCCCGGAGGCGGACCCTTTATAGTTATATCAGTTTATGCGATCGCTAAAACGCAGTAATCTGTGACGGGTAAATAGCTAGTATATATTTGCATTCAATGTGTTGTTACACGATTTTGCAGAACGTATATGAATATATGCATGCAACATTGTATAAGACATATGGATAGGTTATTAAGGTAAGGAGAAAGGTATATGAATAGAGAGAGCCCTTCCATGGGACAAAATCCTCAGGTTGTATCGATTGCAGCAACATATCCTCCAATAAACCGATCGTTGCTAAATTGGATAGATAGAAGTACTTCATGACAATATTGAGAATGCCAATACCAGCTACAGCAATTTCGAGAGGCTTGAAAGGCTCTGAAGGTGGTAACTTTGCACCTTAGGTAAAAGAGCTTTGCACACGCATGAGAACGGTACCATATTAATGATTGATTTGTTTGGAATATAGTGAATTTTGTACTTCTACCAGCAACCGAACGAGGTAGCATAAGCTGCTGAAATGTATCGAACGCTATCACACAAATGGGTTCCATAACATGTGCCCATTTATCCACTGAATGTATAACTGAGGTTTGTTTCCGCTTATCAAAGTTTTAATTGTAAGTGGTTTTAGCTGATGTGATCAGAGGTGTTAGAACTAATAACGTGTGGCCTTGTTCTGGTGCAACATAACACTCCTTTCGAATGCGCAGTACTTTTTCTATGTTTTTTTTAATTCTTGCATTAATGGAACATGCTTAAAAATTTTATCGCAATTTTCTTAACCTTAAAAATGTGAAATTATGGTATATGAATAATTCCCTTATTATCAAAACGCTGACAATTAGACGCTGTAAGGATTTTCAAAAGTGACCTTATTTGTATCCCAAATATTCTTCCCGACATTATTTGAGATTTATATGTATTTTCACATCCACAAAATGGTGTATATGTGTTTCATGACTGCGCAGTTGTTCAGAATTTAGTCACTAAAACGATGACAAATGTTGTGCAGCATTTACAAAGACTCAGTAAAATCTTGTTTATTTTGTGGCAAACCAATGTCGAGAAAAACAGCGATCGTGACAAAGCCACCAAAAAGATGTTGAGCAAATTGATCATACTCTATTTTCTGATATGTGCGAAGCTATTTGAACAATGTTCCGCAGACTTATGTCCAGGAATACACACACCAGATTTATGCCACGTCTTTCGCCTTCGCCATATCGACAATTATATCTCCAGACATTTGTAGCGTGACTAGACCGAATAGAACATGTACTTATATGACATATTATTAATAGACTTAGACTTTTAGTGCATGTAGCGAGATGGAAAGAGGCAATAAAATATTGTATACGACATGGTGCTGCTACGTCCAAACTTCCAACTTTATTGCGGGCGACTGCAGACTATGATAGTTTTTGTACAAAGGTCTATGCGTGTGAAACATAAACCGGCCCTGCATTCAGCAGGTCTGCACGTAGCTCTTTTTTCGGGCGGATATCTTAATTCTTAGATAGAGTGGGATATCCCGTCACAGGAAGTTTAAATACTAAAGTGACGTAATCAATCACTTTTTAAAAAAATGCAGTGTAAGGAATCATGTATGTCTGTGCTTAATCTACGCAATGTAGCATGATAATACATTTACTGTTTCATATTGCAAGCAGCCGACCTAACGTTAGCTCATTTAAGAACACCGAAAATGAAGCATCATTGCTACCAATGACATTGCTTCGCTTTACAAATGACGAGAATACAAGGCAAAATTACACTCTTTACATAAAAGCAGTAGTCTTTGTACGAGCATGTTCGTGTAACGCCAGTAATTCGAACGAATTACTGTATTATGAGGTTACACGACGTCAAAATAATATTGACAGCACGTGTCATTCAATTTCGTACCTCCTCTCAAGGGATATGATTAATTTCCTTAAAGTCTTACACTGGTTACATACCAATATCGCGAGGATATCATTTGTGTCGAATGCCTATTAAGCTGCTGTAAAGGTAGCCAACTTGCTCTTTTGTATAACACAACGGCGCGTGCAAAATAACTATCGACCACTTCACCATTCGAACATTGAATAAAACTGTCAAATTAATAACACAAATGGTAGGTATTGACTGTTAGGTCAATTTTATTTAAGCACAATAATCATTTTTTCCATAAACATTGCCAGCACATATTTTGAAGCACACGAGGGCATTCGTGTAATACGAATGTTTCACCCGCATATGCTATTGCATGGTGCATGATGGAACAATGCATACCAGCATACATTTAGCGGATGCCGACGTCATTATTGGTATTTGATTGCCGACCGCTGAGAATATCCAAGTCAGACTGTAACCACATTATCGCATTAACAATGATGTTAGCCAGATAAGGCTGATCACCGTACTTACCCTCAAATGACAGTTCGGACGGGTCACTTTTGCGACATCTGCCTCTGCTGAGTTATTTGCTGTGTTCTGTTGAAAGCCAACAGCATCTACTTTTGATATCATGGAATAATTTCTGTATGTTTCTTATCAAAATAATTGTGCAATTCATGTTTATATAAATGCTAGCAGAAAAAGATGTCGTAGTTATTGTACATTTTTGTTGTGTAGTCTTGTTCCACAATCACGGATTTTCTAGGTGCCATGAATACGGAACCCCCGAAACGTTATTCTAGATAATCATTCTTCACATTACCCCGGGAATACATTGAAATCATAAACACTCCTACATTACGGAAAAACTATAACGATAATATATATATATATATATATATATATATATATATATATATATATATATATATATATATATATATATATATATATATATATATATATATATATATATATACACACGTATAATTATATGGTGATGCCATTTCAATAAAACACCAAGCATTAATATTATTATGCATGACAACTGCGTATTTAAACCCCCAACGGATAGCTATTTAAATCATCTTGCCGCCATCTAATCCCCTTAGCAGCTATCTGGGTAAGTTGTCATTTATTTTCAATTCACTAGACTAGACAACAACAGCTGCAATATATCACAACGTCCTGTGTTTCTATTCATAGAGTCAATAATGTTGTCCGCACTACCCTCACCACAATGCATTGCGTGATGCATTGTTACGGTCTTTAAACAATACATATCCTTTATAGGCTCAGTGGAACCTAAGGAAATAGCCTACCTGATTAGCATTGTCTCCCTTCTTGGTTAAATCAGATTTAACAGTGGCTCCGTTGTCGCAAGTGTGGCTCAAAATGTCAATAACGTAAATCCTACATATTACCTAAGCCCTTACATTCACACAGCTGAACAATATTCACTCGACCGTTTACTTCCGTGAGAGCTGATCAGATGTATACGACCAGATATATATTCTGGAGTAATGACAAATACAGACCAGTACAGACCTTTAAAAAGGTGACAGATGGTCTATATCGGGAGAAAACGCAGCAACTTATTATCCGTAATGCTTCCTGCGAAGCAATAGTGTTTTACAAAGTGTAAACAGCGATGTTCATTCAACATGCAGCAGTGCGTTAGTAAAATTCAGCTATTCACTCAAGCCATCATTCAAGGAGATGAGTGTCCTACCCCAAGGCTAGACCCAGCTGCTTCGGGATTTCATGTTACTGGTGTAAGGGGGTTGTTATTCATGGCTATGTGAAATATATTGTAGTCTATCAATATGAAAACTGAATATTTTACACAGCGGGATTGATTTTCCCTCAGTAATAGACACGATTGTTCAACCTCTAACTGTCCCTTTTGGTAGCTATAGTGGCTAACCTACTCATCGGTTGAGGCCTTATCTCAAGCAGGTCCATCCATACGAACAAATTCAAATTTTTCCTCAGTCATGAATCAATACGAATATATGCTATCTTAATCCCTTTTTCTGAATCCTTTGCGATACAAAGGCGACCGGACCATGACGAATCACTGTTAACTACCATGCACTTCATACAACTAGGGGTAGATATATCAAAATTCATAATCAATCAACATTACTGTCGGGACCAGACGAGTGCAGCAAGGCTCAGCAAACCTAAAATGTACGACTACACTGTTCAGCAAGCATAATAATGCAATCAAAATAAGTTACCTGGACCAAATATTACCGTACAACATGTGTGCTATATCATCTCTAATAGCATGTGTAAAATAAATAATGCGAGAGATAACTAAATTATAGCCTTAAAATATGTTTAGTTATTAAATTGGCAAATGAATAACATTCGGGTAGAGTTATCCAAAGCGTTTGACACGTTAACCTATACAATATTACAACAAAATTGCATAATCATGGCATAAGACGTATTGCCCGTGACTGGATGAAACGCCATCTGAATAAGAGGTGGCAATATGTGCAGTATAAGGGCATAAATTCCAAACAGGAGAATATATTATAACGTGTGACCCATGGATCGATTGAGGTCCACTATTTATTTTGTTTTATGTCAAGGACTGTGCAAATATTTCTGAATTTCCGTTTGACATTACGAATCAATAGATATATATATATATATATATATATATATATATATATATATATATATATATATATATATATATATATATATATATATATATTTATATACATATATATATATATATATATATATATATATATATATATATATATATATATATATATATATATATATATATATATATATATATATCATTTTGCTTAACTTGTCATTTCACCGGCAATATGGTTATTCATCAGTACGTCTGACACGATTATACTTACCACAATATGATGTACGTAATAGTATGAATGCATCTGCGTTTTCACGTTCAAACATTAATGGCTTATCATATAGCCTAAACAAATGAGTTAGGCAAGTAACATGCCCCAAAAGCCTCGTCACTGATCGCGGGAGGCCTAATTCTCGCAAATAAGTATTATAGACAATATAGGCATTTGGAATTTGTAAGTATTATCAGTTGATGGATGAAAAATAGATTGAAAACTAGAACCGAGCCTACGGCAAAAAGCGCCTACATGAGTCGGATTTTCATCCACGTTGAATACACTCCTCCTGGCGGTTATATGGGTCAGGACTCACGATAGGCTGATTATAATATTTAAAATGACTGTATATCGCTATGGCGAGAACAAATGACTGATAGAACCATTTTTGGTCAATGTCAGCCATTAATAAGTAGTCTGACGCATAGTGGATGATAACGTGAAAACGATATTATCATCACATACGTAAGTAACATACATAGAATCACGATAACGTTTACATATGTCCATTCTGAAGCATTTAATCGAATGTATGTTATTCGAATTAGTTGCAGAAAGGGCAAGGTAAGTAACCATTAGAGGAACATGTTCCATTACTTTGTTACTTAGAGGCAATAAATGGGTGGCATTGGATTCAAATCGCCACAAATGGGATAAAACGACGTCAGGCAAATTCGATATGGAAAGCGGAGAAGGCATCGCAAGGATGCATGGATGCAATTGGCTATAAATTGACGTATGCTAAAGGTTCTGTAAGGGCACAGCGAGACCAGTTAACATTCCATTACCACTCGTTCGTTTTTCTTAATGGGTATATCCGGCCGATGACAGCTCTAAGATACGTAAATAACCATGAAATATCAATATGCATTCATCCACATTCTCTATGTATGCATTTATGCATTTGATCGTGCAGGCTGGTTGAAAAGGGCCTTGCATCTTTATGAGGAAGCACTGTTTGCATAGATACAATGAGCCACATCATACAAAGGATTATTTAGCAATATAGCGGAGAAATCTTGATTTGCGCAGTAATATATGGCAAAAGCACTATGTATTAATATGTACACAATTCGGGAGCGTGTTCTACCTTTTAAATCAACAGTAAGCAATGCGACGTTGAATGGCATATGCTAGCGCTTATCTAAATAGTAATTGGTTCCAGAATATTACTCTCGGGTCATTAAATCCCTTTCTATCTTTGCATGGAATGATTATCCAATGCTGTGCGTTTCGCCACTAACTCAATAGTGAGACAGCGATAAGCGCTGTATTCGTCATGCAACTTGATCAAAGCGGTTTTGTGTTGTTATGTTAAGGTTGAGTGATTAATAAGTATCAAGTGGAGATTGACACGGACATCTTCTGAAATCCAATAAATCAGCGCCCTCTCTATTTTGAACATCGAATATTATAGTGTACAATTCAAAAATCGACCACTCAACATGTTTATTCAGCTGCTATTATGTAAATAAGCAAGGAAACATACTATTCTGAAAAAATCTGCAGCGCCAATTTCCAGGTTCTGCACATCACCACTTAATCGTGTGAGAGTCAGATTTAGTTCGACTTGCCTCACATTTAATCGTAAATGTTTCGATAACATAATGTTTGCGATGCAAACAAGGTAAGTTAGCATAATGCAAATCACATTGTTGCCAATGTTCCGAGGAAAGAACGGCCTTAACTGTATAACCGATGTGTCGTTAATCAATGAAGCTATGAAATATTCAATGTCAGAACAGTTTTCGTGTCGAAATATCCCTGGTTTGTCTTAGGATCCTATTATCATAGAGATAATAAAACTCCACGAAAATCTGTGACAAACATACATACATGCATACATACATACTTATATACATACTTTACATACATACATACTTACATACATACTTTACATACATACATACATACATACATACATACATACATACATACATACATACATACATACATACATACATACATACATACATACATACATGCATGCATGCATGCATGCATGCATGCATGCATACATACATACATACATACATACATACATACATACATACATACATACATACATACATACATACATACATACATACATACATACATACATACATACATACATACATACATACATACATACATACATGCATACATACATACATACATACATACATACATACATACATACATACATACATACATACATACATACATACATACATACATACATACATACATACATACATACATACATACATACATACATACATACATACATACATACGTACGTACGTACATAATGTAGATGTTAATGTCCCACGAGATTCACTAACAATGAAAGCGTGGATGTTAATCTGAGGTAGCAGTTCAAACCTAAATGTGTGATACACAACCTCTTGTCCGTCTCCAAAACCAAGGGTCGGATGACTAGATTATATGCATTGATGGTTCTTTAACATCATCAATTAAACATTTCTCTGTAGTGCTAAAGCCTCCTCTTGTAAGACGCCGTGTATCGATAAGCGACATGTTCTCACGGTAGATAGAATGTCCAATGGCATTGCGCAGCTCTGAATCCGATCTATACTAGACGCATCAATCACTACAGCACAACGGAATTACTGCAATCGACGTAAAAGCTTGCAAGGGTTATATCGGCGTACTATTTTTATCCCACTCATGTTAGGTGCTATAATTTCCAGTTTCCGTGATATATTACCCTGACTTATGAGTTTTACACCGGAGGACGATGCTTTGGGAAAATCATAGTTTCCAATGTTATTTTGACCTCTATTCTTACCAAATGTTGGTGCAATAGTGACGATTTTCTTATATAAAATATTCCGTTACGGTACTTAATTATATAAAGTTTGCAGAACAGTGGTTGTGTGAAGGTTTCGTAATATCAATACGCACCTGCTGATAGTATCTAAAGGTACTTGGTAGACAAAGCTTGCTTCTTGC
>CM067354.1:26229973-26291858 GCA_034190875.2 Urechis unicinctus | reverse complement strand
CACTAAAAGATGGGATTCAGTTTAATTCTCAAAATAAATATAATGTAAGGCAAGACAATGATGCTCTTTCATGAACAGACAAAACATGTAATAAAGAATGCACAATTAATCAATTGGAGGTCAGTTTGACACTTGATGAAGCAAATTGTGAATAGATGCATGAACATATGCAATTGGACACATCATTATATGACATGCACATACTTTGTGTCCTGTTGCCTATACTTCTCGGCTGGTTTGCATTATTGCAGTTAATATTTAACAATACGAAAATAAATTATTGAACCATATAATATAAGAGCGAGGAATGGGTTCATAACGCTATGTGATGCTGCCTCCACTGGTCCGTGTCATTCAGTGTATAGCTAGCTAGCTGATCAGAACTTCACAGACGGTCAGAAGCCTGTCAACGCGACCGATGTGGGAAACACCCAAATAGCTTCAGTCGAAAGTCATTTTCTCTCAAATTACCATATCTTATTCGCCTTTCATTTACTATATATAAACACTTCTTCTTTCATTTAATTGGAACTAATTTAAGATTACACCTTGTTGTTTTGTTGCACCAAATTTAAGCGGCAAAACTGTCGCCATGTCGCACGGAGATAAATAGTGACAGCTGTTTGGACTCTCCCGATTCAAGGGACGAGGGATGTTGTCCGACATCGTTGACAGACAGATTACAGTGTTCAGAGTGGTTAAATAACATTAATCTGCCGAGAGCAATCGAAATGTATAATAGTTGCAGCAATTACTTCAATGATGGCAGTTTAATTATCCATGAATATAAATACGCTAAAATATATGACCTACGTGCATTTTTGACTTGGAATCGTCCGTGCTCCAATATTAGAGACGACAATCTTCAGAAAGTTATGTATCACTAATTCTTGTTAAAACTCGCAGTACCTAAGTATAAACTTGTAACCAAATTAATAACGGGTACGTTGAAGAACTCCCTTCCTTAAAATAGGTGACTTTAATGCATATTTTCTCCGTTCGACCAGTACACCTGCCGCTCGGCAAGGTTCGGAACTTTTCGGAGCAAGACATTGCGTCAGCATTTCGTGGAATCGCGCCGATAATTTAGCTTCACTTTTTTCTTCATGGCTTGTTGAATATTGTGAATGTACAGTTCGAATTATGTTTAAACAATGCGAAATCGAAAAAAGTTTCTTTCGGTTCCCGAAAGACCTAAAAACGCGCAATACTTTGTGCAAGCTTGTGTGTAGGAATTAAATTTAAGTCGTTTATGGTTTCATTGACTTAAGCTTTTTCATTGACTAACCTTTGTAACCCAAGGTTGTATAAACGATGGTCTGTCAGTAGTAGGTTGGTTGGGATAATAAATGTTGGTAATATTGGAAGGCAAAAAGGGCTGGTCGGCTCATTTGTTTATTCTAATCACCAATATGGGTAGATATGTAAAATGGTCCAAATGGTTGGTTATATAAAAAGGCCAAAATGGTTGGTTTTATAAAAAAGTTCCAAAATGGTTGTTTTTTTGCATGACAAAACTATCATGACTATTTTGGTACAACCATTTTGGCCTAGGATTTTTATAATCTTCTAAAATAAGTTTTGAATGAATATATTAACTGATAGCTGTACAAGGCAGATGTATAATGTTTTGCATCCGTGATATCACATAATTCGAGCTCCAAAAAGCGAAATAATCGAATGACCCAAAATGGTCGGTTTTGTCGATATTGTCCAAAATGGTTGCAAATTGTGAGTATATATATATATATATATATATATATATATATATATATATATATATATATATATATATATATATATATATATATATATATATATATATATATATATATATATATATATATATATATATATATATATATATATATATATATATATATATATATATATATATATATATATATATATATATATATATATATATATATGTTGTTCGCCGATGTTTGGCTTCGTATATGTCGTTAAATGTTAATTTTTTCCCAGTCGCGACTCAGCTTCGCCAATATGTTTCTTTCATCTAGTATCATTTATCTTGTATCGCATATTACGTGGTCACTCAACTTGGCAGACGCTTAAGTATTCTTCTGAAAACGAAGTCATTCCATTGTGTATGAATATTCATATTTGGTCGAGATATTGGGTTCTGGTGTCGTTTTAATTATGATCTAAGCGTCTGATATGTCACAGTGTCGAATGATCATAAGATAACTACCCCGCAACTGCGATGCGTCATTGTTTATAGCACGAGTCCTCTCCGAATTACAACGCAGTGGTTGATATTACGTTCAGTTAACCCGCCAGTTGTAGGTCCCCACACCACAGCCTCGTTCAGCCAATAATAATTTTAATGACTCAGCTTACGATTTGCTAACTCAATCTAAGGTGTTTATATTAATGGTTGATTACCCAGAAGTCTTAAACTTGACTGGCAGAAGTATATTTAATACCAAATGCCTTTGCGAAGATAAAACGATAGCGAATCACGATGATTTACGTGTTAACCCCTCTCCTGCCAGCGGTCTGCGTATATTAAAGGCACGGGCCAGCCTGTGATCGCGTTATGCATTTATTATTCAGACACAAAGCACTCGGCCCGCTCTATGTGTTGTTGATCAGCTCCGCTTATACGCCTTGGCCATTTCAGTTAATTATCCATTATATGAGCAATCATTAACTTTACCGTCTTAGAAATGTCACACCTCATTCTGAAACTCACTCTTCAACACAGCAGTGTATCTACTGGCTCAGATGTTAATGATATTGTCAAATGAATCATGCCGGCAAGCAATAATGCATTGTGAACGTGGAAAGAGCTTCTGATTGTTTTGTTCATGTTACGCTGCATACCTTGCCCTCTATGACATCAGTCATTCTGGCATAAACCGATGTGCTTCATAACTTTCGCAACATACGAAATAAATTTGAGCGTTCTGACAATATTTTGATGAGCATTTCGATAGCCCAGAGCATAGAGATTTTCAAATATGAATTAAATTTTCGTCAGAAAAAACATTGCTGCATTTTTGGTCATCAGGCTGAATGGCACTGAGGTTTATAATCTTCAGAAATTCACTAACCATATATGGCGGAAATAACAATGACAGCAGACGCGATTAGATCAAGGGCTTTAGCGTGAGATTAACGAAATCGGTTATAGGGTTAAATAAAGCAACTTTTGCCTCTATATTTCCGGAAACTGTTCACATTGTCTTATCACACGATTTAGCAGACGTCATTCGCGACCATTGTAACTAATAAGTAATGGGCTTCCCTCGGTGTTATTTCAATGCCTAATAAAACCTACCTGTTTTTATTGGTATATGCTGATATGATTCACCATATGCAGTGTCTGCTTGAATTTGTGCCATAATTTTGTCTTGATCACATCAGGAAAATATTCATATGCTAAAGAGGCACCGGCACTAAAACAGGCCTCGTTAGTACCACCCGTCATATGAAGGTTAGCTCAGGCCGTACATCGCGATGGTTATTCTGTGAATGGCTTAGTCTATTGTGGATAGGACGGAACCAGACGCGGAAGCGTTTACGAACCTTTATGAGTGCCGTTCGGTCATCAAGCAATAATTACAACACTTAACACGACTCCATCGATGAAGAATTACGGGTTACATGATGTCTTTATTATTTATATACACAATATCTATCTGATTGATATGTTAGGGACATATTGCGCAACGATAAAATCTTGGAATGGAATGAACGAAATTCCATATTCATGATGAAATGACGTGACACATGACGGACGAGTAAAACATGCATTGTTGAAGTGAAACATGCTGTAACTTTCCTGACCTGGTTAGATGTCGTGCTGTACAGCATTAGCCTTTTATTTTGATCGCTGGAGTAACGATTCGACTCGTGTTCACGTAAGTTTTGGTTGTCGTACGTAATCGTAATGCCACGCATTCATGTCAATTGTCACAGCAAGTAAGAATATATCACCGGCACCAGATGATATCTAACAGCTAATTCATTTATACCAGTCGTGATGCTGCTGCATACAAAAGAAATGCCAGGTCATCAGGGACCTGCGTGTTATTCCAACAACCAGCACATCATTTATCCCAAATACCAGTCAAAGTGAATTTTTACGTGCAACTCAGCCTTTGAATATTTGCCTTGGATAAAGCCAGCATGTACTCGCACAGTAAACGTGAAATCATACCAATGACATTATTTCACGACATTCACTTTGTTTTATTTACTCTTAATCTAAGGGCTTTCACTCCTTGATTTCGACCCTTCTTGCCGCTGCATTCACCAGATGGTAAATTGGCGTGTCAACTGTGACGTTAAGACCCAGTGCTTTTTGAAGTACCACATACGTGAACGATTATGTCCTCACGCCGTGAAGTTGTCCATGTCATTTGAATGCATCCTTAACTGCGAATTGTTGGAATTGCCCTCCAGGTGCAGTGACCTAGAGAGCCGAACCAATACTGTCATAATTTGGATAGGCGGCGCTACACGAACTTGTTCACGACCTCTCTTAGATGACATTCATGATAAGATGGGCGATTACGATCTTGACATTATGCATAAGCCACAAGCTTCTCGATATGAATGTGAACCATGTTGTTTGAACCAGTCTAACCCCAGGGGCATATTTAATGTCCAAACGTGCATGTTTCGGGGCAGGGACAGCGCTTCATAGTGCACATAGAACATTATTCATTGGGGTCGACAATCCGTAATTTTGTTGGCTGTGTTGGGTACATGAATAATCTCCTCTTTTGTATTGTTCAATCCAGACCCAAGGAATAAATCATGTCGACTTGGGCACAATTAATTGAGGCAGATTCCGGGCGGTAAAAACCCAAACTAACTTTACCGACAGTTATTTACGGCAAGCAAATGCATCAACTACAAAAGTGCGAATCACACATTTGTGATAAGCTGACCGCCAGGTGACGCCAAAGCATAAAAGTTGACATAAATCGCTTGGAAATACTATTGATTCGGCGCCGCTTCCGCACTGCGGTTCAAATTATTTGTTATCTACTACCATACCGGCCATCGCCTACCTACCCTAAGGCCCGCTGTGACCCCACCGTAATGACCGCCTTAATTTCGATACTAATCCCTGCATGGACCAAATATTTGTCTAACGCAACAACAACTGTAGATTTCAGGTCGTTTTTGCCTTGACGACAATGACCTTGCAAATTTTAATGCGCATTGGACCAATTAGCATACGGCTAGATGGAGCAACCTGAAAGGCAAATGTTACAATCGCGGCGTACCCAGCACATCCCCATACATGACCTTCATCAGCCACACCGCAGCAGGAAGACACTATCAGTTTACATCAGGTGTTCTAACTAGGGCAAGAGCACATCTGATATACGGATCATTTAGTCTTATGATTGAATAAACCTGATTCTGTTGCAAATGATCTACAAGTGAGCTTTTGTGCGGATTCCATGTCATTCTGTTGTAACGACATTCTCCCATATCGATCAAAAGTCATCAACATGATGGAGGCGGCAATCCTTACATGACCTGTAATAGATGGGCATCAATGTTGACGCCATTAAAGTCTCAAAGCCGAGGAAGTTTAGGTATGCCCTGTTGCCAAAGTGAGCAACTTATATCAGGGTGTTGACCTTAAACACGAAGCCACCATCTTAAGTAGCAATTACGCCGTCACAATGCATCGATTTCCGAATGGATGAATCTGGTACCCACGTGGCCTTCATGTGGCCACCGGAGCCAGCATGGCTGCACCTGTGCACACAATGCCCTTAAATGTTCCACTGTAGACATTCAATTAACTTGAGCAGTGTTTGTATAAGACGGATTCGACAATTTTGGTGTTAATGTTGATAATGTGCAGTACATATTGCATGTGTAAGATGGACATGACAATTGCTGTGTTAGTGTTGATAATGTGCAGCGCATATTGCATGTGTCAGACGGACATGACAATTGCTGTGTTAGTGTTGATAATGTGCAGCGCATATTGCATGTGTAAGTCGGACATGACAATTTCGGTGTTAATGTTGATAATGTGCAGCGCATATTGCATGTGTCAGACGGACATGACAATTGCTGTGTTAGTGTTGATAATGTGCGGCGTTTATTTCATGTATTAGACGGACATGTCGACTTCGGCATTAATGCTGATAATTTGCAAAGCATATTTCATGTATAAGACGGATATGACAATTTCGCACCCTATTATATTTAACAATTATGGTGTAGCTACTATCAACTGCCACTTACATAACATGCATGTCTTCAATGCCTTACATAGGGCAATCTGGTAAGTTAGAATAGCGTTTGTGTCATTCATAGATGCTTTATTGGAAACATTCAATAACACGCTTTAACACCGAAGGTCGAGTGATACTATCACCGCGATATAGAACATTGATATCGCAGTTATATTGAACATCAATATCACCGCGATATAGAACATTGATATCGCAGTCATATTGAACAACAATATCACCGCGATATAGAACATTGATATCGCAGTTATATTGAACATCAATATCACCGCGATATAGAACATTGATATCGCAGTCATATTGAACAACAATATCACCGCGATATAGAACATTGATATCGCAGTTATATTGAACATCAATATCACCGCGATATAGAACATTGATATCGCAGTTATATTGAACATCAATATCACCGCGATATAGAACATTGATATCGCAGTCATATTGAACAACAATATCGCAGTGACAATAAACATGCGCATCACTTAAACCCATATCATTTTCAAATAGCCAGTATGGTGGGTGACGTAACTGCCCATCAGATAATCTCTTTATCTCGATTTCTATGTTTTGCTCCTAGCCATGTGGCTCCACATTGATGCTAGTTTGTTTTCATTGAATCTTGTGGGAGATCAATAAACTATTGTGCTGGTCTGTGATAAATGGCAGAAAAACAATTCTCAAGCATCTATGGCCGCAACAAGCAAAGAGTAAATGCTTCACATGCATTTGATTATAGATGACCTTCCTGTCGACAATTGCATCTTGTCTATTGCGACGCTCCCTTTATCAACATATCTGTGGATGACCGAATGTCCAAAATAATTGCTCAATGAATTTTGGAGAGTAACTAGGCGAGACGGCGTATTGATTTTAGGTGCATTCACTGCCAATACACTCATTACAATCCTGGGTCTGGTCAAATTGATAATGTGTGATAGCTTCACTGTCTTGTGCCCGTGCAGAGGATTGTGCTGGCATAATCATACATTTATTGATTGCCTGTAACCCTAGACTCCGCGTTTGTAACCTTGACATTTTGTCCCGACGAAGAAAGCTCCAAGATGCTACATCATATGCCAATCATACGTCTGCCGAATTTGGTTTGGGATGACGACTTGCATTGCATATGTGAGTGATGTTTCTGGCTGTGTGCATGACCAACAAATACAATGCTTTCTGTCGCTCAATGTGCATATGGGTTGATCAGCAGTAAGATGATTATTTCTTGCTGGGGCTAATATGCGTGATTGATATATCATTTGTAAGACTTGGTTTAACATTCTTATGTTGCCGACCAATATTAATTGAACCAAAGACACTCACCCACACCAAATCTCCATGGATTACGCATGCAATAATATGACTCTACAACTACCTTCTATTCTTTGACTGATATTCCGTAAATGTCAATCATGCTGTCAGGCAGATAAGATTAAATGACAAACAATCCAAGTGACGCTCTGCGATGCTTAACATACTATTATTGTGGATTAGAGCTGACAGCTCATTCTATATATACTCTCATTACGATATATAGCTGCTTATCTACAGGTCAGTGGAAGAAATATCGGCCCTATTGATGAAAAATAACTGTCATAAAAGGTGCATTGGAGCCTGTCTCTAAATAAACCCCGGTTTAATCTATTTAACATGTATAAATTGCCATGAAGACTATTAATCAAAATTTAGCCAAGTGACTGATAGACAATAAACAACAATGTCAATAGATAGAACAAGGGAGATGTCAAGTGCTTTGTGATTGCTTTGGCAGCTTCATATAAAGACGTGGTAAATAACTCATCATAAATAGCGTACTTCCAACTGATGTAATAGTAACTGTAAGTGAAGCCTGAGAAACCTTTATAGCTCGATTGGTGTCAGTTTACACCGAATAAACTTTGTCCATGAGGCTAGCCAATTTTAATTGTATCTGCTTGCATAACTGCAATAATCCCGCAACGTTTTCCGAAGTATATTCATAAGCTCATTTTAATCACTGCTGATATGCTGTTCAATTTAAAGGTACATTATAATTGTGTCTAGATCTGTTTATAGGTTTCTCGCTTTCATCCAGCGACTTTTACTTCTATTCAGGCCGGTGATGCAGTTAAGCATGTGTGTTGATGGCATAAGCTCTACCTTATCCAGAACTTATTACAGCTGCCAGGAATTTCTAGTTTCAAAATATTTATGAAAGTGATGATCGACCATTTGCTTATATGATAATAATTGGTAGCAAAGTCATCACATCTATGTTTTCATTTAGGTCTAGTAATGTCGCTCATGTATAGGGGTTGAGCATTTGGTCTCATTTTGCTGAGATGTGTGACGCAAAAGGCACACGATGCAATAGTAATATAGCATATGACAGACCTCGTTATATCATGGTGCTATGTCATTAACGCTAAAGGTCTTCTCGCACTTTGACATAACAGTTGTAGGCACTAGAATGCAAACTGCGCGTTTTCATTATTACAGACCTGAACAATAAAGATAATTAAAAGGATAAATATTTTATGAAATTTGCAGCTGTTCGGATCTGGTCGGTTCTAATCCACAATAATTAGCATCATATATATCAATATCAAGCAGACGAAACGGCCTCATCATAATGAAATCGCTGTAAATGCAAGTTCCCTAGCGCATCGAGTGTTAGCAGCAAATATATATGTTCTCACATTAGCAGCTAAGCAAAATAAGCTTATAGAGAGCTAAGGCTGCCAGCTGCAATAATAGTGATTCGCTTTTTTTGTGCAATGGCGTTCACGTCAATGCTGATTTAACCAGCTAAAAATGAACGACTATGATCCAACAATACAGAATACAAATATTATCTACACTGCAGCCAGTATGCGTTTATATGCAACTAATTCTCATGCGCTTACCTCTAAAATGATACATTACTGGCGACAAATTTTTCACATACGTCATATTGCAGGGGTGCTGTGGAGCAATAATTCAGCCAATTGCTCATGGTCTCGTTAAATCAGTCATCACTGAATCGGATTGCATCTTCTATTCAGACAATCAAAAACAGCTGTCATCCTTAATTATGCGTATGCTTGCATAAGCATAAAATTAAAAAAATCAAATGTCCGCGTAAGTAGAGATATATCGTTCAGCCTGTCGCATTAGAAGACTATAATACTATTTTATAGCGGTGCGCAAATTGATTATGACAAAAGGCTTCTTTCAGCATATGGAAAAAGCATAAATCGTTCAGCATATGACGGTTACGATTACCTGACAGCATTTTAATACAGGGCCTGAACCGCCATAATAGCCCCCATATAAAGCCAACTTGCGTGAACATTTGATCAAATGAATTCCGAAGATCGTCAAAATCTCCTACTTTAACTAACAATAGCGAGCAATCCATCCTACACATCATAAACACATGCAATAATACTGGTTCGCAAACTTGTCACAATAATTATCCAGATCCTTCAAATGTGTTATTATCCTACGATGTACATCCCTCGTTTGTCCGATCGCGCATTTCTCGAACTGACATTTTTTTAAATTGGCATACAAAGTTGCGAGGGACGCTTTATCGCTACTATAAAAGTAAGCCTTCTGGCCAGTTCTTTGTTGCCATGCAAGTTCAATAACTAACATATTGCTCTTTTCCAATGGTAGTCAATTAAGCAGGTAGATTGAAGCCACCGATTTGTAGACACATTGCATTAAATGTGTAGTTCGTGTTAAGTCCCATCCATTTGAATCTAGACAACTATTTTTTTATCAATACGAGCCCATTATTCTAACTATAGGCTGACAAGGTTATATTCTAACAAAAAGCGTCGCATTTAGAATGTGAGTCGTCAACATAAGGGTAACGAAAATGAATAACTCTGAGGTCGTTTATAATGATGCGGAATGTATTTGTGTGCAGACGTATTTTTCAGAGGAAAAATAAATAGAATGTTTCATGCGATCATCTGCTGCAGAGATTTTTCAGCGGTTGTCAAATAATGCATTTCACAGAGCGGACATTGTTATTTCTCAAGACTAACTAATGAAATAATATATATACTTAAGTGCACTAAGTGACATGTAATTTCGAGAGTGTGCTGAATAATTTAGCCCCGTTGCTATCGACTTCATTAGATGAGACGGTTGAAAGGCATAACTGATGCAAAGTCTACA
The DNA here is from genome assembly GCA_034190875.2 of Urechis unicinctus. Taxonomy (NCBI): domain Eukaryota; kingdom Metazoa; phylum Annelida; class Polychaeta; order Xenopneusta; family Urechidae; genus Urechis; species Urechis unicinctus. The sequence goes on along the minus strand of CM067354.1, from coordinate 26,281,449 downwards.
GGCTGTACTTTGCTAAAAAGGTGCCTTCGTGCAATGTGATCATAGAGTTTTGAAGTGTTGCAAAGCATAACTTATGCATAGTCCACAGATTACACTTTTTTAAAGGGTGTCTTCGTGTATTGTGATGATAGAGTTCTGCAGTGTTTTAGAAATTGACGTCTGTCAATTGCTCAACGGCAGCGATGTACCGCTTCCTAGGTTTTCTATCAGTCAAAACCGCGAACCAACTGAAATTCGCTTTAGTATATGTTTTCCATTATACGTCTTTACCTATCTAATATGCGTATACTCCTTGTCCAAGGCCGCCAAATCTAAAATCATCCATAGTGTTCCGAGGCATGGTAGAGAACATTTAAGCTCCACCATAACAGATGCATCAAAACAATCATATATCCGCCTTTTGGTCAGCAATACTAAGAGTAATATTGTTTTATCAACAATGTGACCGCTTCACCATCGCGTGAGCTATGTGACCGATGTATCACAATTCCTTACACAAAATCAGTTAATATGAATTGTATAATGCACAGAAATGATGACACTGGACATTCGTGTGACTTTCAGATCTATCAACGGCAAAGATATTGATGTTCATCACGACAACGGTTATCATCCTAGTTGGACAAAGTTGGAGATGGTTCATACATCAAAGCATCGCCATCATCCTCATTCATCACCGCCGAAATAACATCTCCATATTGAAAATGAGATAGAACGCAGCAATAACCACCTACCCTATGTAAGAAAATAACTAAGTAACCGGTAACGACATCGCCATGAGTTGTATGAGCGTATTGGCACAATTATACACACCCGAACACAAGCAAAACTGTATTGTATTCATATCCTAGTATTTTTGTGAAATGTTTGCTATGACATACGCATTTTAGTTCGATGCGCAACTTCTTTGCTGCGAACGACTTTCGTTTACAAGAATGTCACGATCAGAGACTCGCTCTAATTGTAGCAGGGCATAAACAACAGGCTGTTAATAATTAAATATGATCGCTCAAGAGAAAACATCAATATAACCGAAGACAACGGGCAGTAGTGTCATCAATTCGATGTTTTCACGCGCTATACTTGGACGATGAACCTGCCTGCATACGAACCCAACTACGGCGGGTTTGACACCGGAAAATAAATGTCTCTACGCAGTCATTTATGTATCTGACAAATCTTTATAAGGTTAATATCATGACTCTACTTAATGTTTGGGCATTGGTTCTCTATCGAATCCACACACGCTTTATTGATTTCAGAGTGGGTGAATAGTTAGGAACAAGGACGCTGCATATTAATCTCGGTGCGCAAATGCTACATCCTTGTTGAGGTCGCATGTCCTCTAATTGCGCATTGATTGCCTTGGGAAAGGTGTGGCTATATCCATCAGAGGTGATTCGTGGGTACATTAAACTGTTAAAAGTGTGTCCAATAATTGTGCTATGAAATCCCACTTCACCACTTGCACTGAGGTAAGCTTCGGCACCAGCAGCAATCTAATAATCGTAATAACACACAGATACACCCTGATGAATGCAGGGGGCCTTGTCCCCGATCATGGAAGGTTGCTGTCGCAGAGAATTTTAAAAAGTAGCAGCAAATTAACATGGATAGTCAAGATAAACAAATAATGCCCAAAAAGACAAAGCACTTAATTTATAGAGCAACTGCAACACGAGGTTTAATCGGCAAGGAATGCAAAACGAATATTACAAAACAAGACATCCGCTCTTCATAGTCTAGTGAGATGCTAAGGTGGATATTTGAAACGTGCTAGTTGAATGGTCCTAGTCAGGAAATGCACATTGTCGAATATTACAAACAGCATATATCTTTATGCGAAACTGAGTTGGATATGAATTAAACATGCTATTTCTGTCAGTTATAACAATTATTTTGTTCATTCAACCATAGCGCACGATCCTAAATTTGATCAGAGTGAGAACGTGCGGATAGTAATTTGCTTTCTGTCATCTTCTTTGACGCTTACAGGTGTACAGTTCAGCTGTTTGCTTGCTTATCATGAAAGTTTTTTTAATCTCTGATTCCAAGAGGAAGAGTTTGGCGACTAAAAAACCGCCATTCAACGCGTTGTCAACTGCAAATGATTACCATTCCTATTAATGGAACATGCAGGTTAGACTTGCAGGGCCGCCTAAAACAGCACCGTTTATCACAGCGTGGCAGGTCGAAGTGTAGGCCCTTGTGGTTACACAATTATGGCATCTTAATGGCAAATATTCTTGTTGCAAACAAGTTTTTACCAGATCTTATGACACATCCCCTTGCGGCACCGCAGCCCCAACAATGATAAAGTTGTTATCAGTTAAAAATTTGCAAATACAGATATACATATACATATATACATACACACACATATATATATATAAATATATATATATATATATATATATATATATATATAAATATATATATATATATATATATATATATATATATATATATATATATATATATATATATATATATATATATATATATATATATATATATATATATATATATATATATATGTATATATACTGACGATTACAACCATTCGTAGACTCCAACCTTTCGTGGAAAATTTTTTTAAGTACATTTAAACTGTAATATTTTTTAAATTATTATTTCGGCATACCTTAAATAATATAATATAAAAGTTTAATGGCAATAAATTGGTTTTTCCGCTCTATAAACCTGGTATATACTTTTGGTCCTCTAAATGTCGTCCACAAATGGTCAAGATAGTAACGTATACGTATAAATCCAACCTTTCGTGCCCATATATTTGCGGAATACAGAACTTTTGAAATCATTTTCCGTCATTATGGATTCGAATTATAATATTTGTAGTAGATATGATTACAATGAACCATTGGCAGCGTTTTGCGAAATTATTCATAGTTGTAAAGAGACGAATAACATATTCTACGCTAATGATTAAACATTATTTGAACATTTGGGCCAAAGTATATATGGTTGTAAGCAAGATATTGAGGTTTTCAGGTAATGTCAACGAATGGTTAGTTGTTAAAATTTAATGTCGCTTAAATTATAACAATTCAAAGAAATCATTCCTAAACGATTATCTTTGTACGTTATTATGACAAGACTATCATAATAAAATGATCAAACCAAAATATTTGTAAACATTTTGAAAGAAAAAGTGCATTGACTTTATGTGGACATTATGGTATATCCTTTTGTGGACCCAAGTCAACGAAAGGTTGGCGGTTTGTCCATTAAAGGTCGCGTTCGTGCTAATAAATATATATATATATATATATATATATATATATATAGATATATATATATATAGAGAGATATAGAGATATAGATATATAGAGAGATATATATATATAGATATATCTCTCTATATATATATATATATATATATATCTATATATAGATATATATATCTATATATATCTATATATATATCTATATATATATATATCTCCCTATATATATATATATATCTATCTATATATCTCTCTATATATATATATATATATATATATATATATATATATATCTATATATAGTTCCCAACACTCGGAGAGGTAAACTCGGAATTGACCTCGGAATTGAGTTACTGTCAGCAACGTGCGGATTCGCCGATCTAGCCGACCACATTCCTCATGCCGGCGACCGACGCTAACAGAGAAATACTTACTTAGAATATACTGTCAGAGCACATTTAATGTCTGTTTTTCTGGAAAATGTTGAGCACGTAGAGATTCAATTGCTATTCTTGAATCAAGCAGTCTTGTTGGGTGGAGATTTGTGGGATTGAATGAGGAGCCCGTTCATATCCATCTTCAGGCGTTGAACATTCACTTTCAGACCTCCGACTGTCTGAGTGATGGCATGGTTTCTTCTACACAGAGTATCAGAATCTCTTTGTTCCTCACTATCTGCAACTGCATGAGTACACATATGGAGATTAAAGTAGGCCTACAGCTAAGCCTTTTACACTAATCAATAATCCATTATGCAATTTGCTGCGAAATACCTGTGACTGTTCCTGGTGTCGTAGATGTGTTGTTACCTTGACCTCGACCTTGGTTGCAAGTCATATCTTAGTTTATAATGTGGACGCTTGATTGTTGGAGTTTCTGGAGGATTCGGGATGACAAACAATGTCGGGATAGCATTTCGAAGCAGTCTCTTACTGTCTTTGGCGTTGTGGTGTTGACCATGTTGACTGTCATCAAAATGTAACCTACACCGGGCTACCAAACACCAAACATACCCAAGTGATGGAGTTTTAGAATGCAATGATGTTCACGGACAATTTTATCCCTTTTCGGCGGGGCGTTTCATCCATGGTAATTATTTACAGGCTATTGATATATGTTATTTTCTAGATGTGTTATGCAATACTTTAACCCTAACCCGTTTTCAAGGACGTGCGGCAAATGTTGAAGCAGAACGATATATATTCATATTACCGTTCGACCGGAGCTATTCTTGTGTAAGATGAAGTGGCAAAAACATGACTGCAAGAATGAGAAGCCGTACGATCGGTAGTAGCCAGTCGTGCCACCTGTCGTAGCCAGTCGTACGATCGGTCGTAGCCAGTCATGCGGTAGGTAGAAGCCAGTCGTGCGATCGGTAGTAGCCAGTCGTGCGATCGGTAGCAGCCAGTCGTGCGATCGGTAGTTGGCATTCGTGCGATCGGTCTCTCGATGGAATATAATGGCGCTCATTTGGATGGGTTTCAGTAGTCACTCAAAGACACACTTTAATCTACGACTTCTACTAATCCTTCAAAACAGGGAAAAGGCATTGGGAAAAGAATGCAGCCAGGATGCGTCGAGAGAATGAGCAAGAGACATAATTTAATGGCTAGGGCAGAAGTACACCCGCCATAGCTCTATTCGGGGAGTCGTACTGGAGAATGGGCTGATCCCCGTATGGCCCTCCATATATCGGGGAATCTTCCGACTGGTCGTACCACTAAACGTAAGGTTTGGGAGTGGTAGTGACTGGTCGCACTACCGATCTTAAGACTGGTGACTACATCAATCGTCAGGTGGCACGACCAGTTGCACGACCATTCGTGCGACTGATTGACCGACGTCATGTGCGACTGGTGGTACGACCATGTTAGATTTGCAACGCGTTAATATTTGGAAGTTTTGAACATTAACACCATCAGCTTGGTTGCGCCCCAACCCCCTCCCCCCCGTGGGGATGGGAGAGGGGGGTGTGTGCGCGACGCGTAAAGATTTGTGCGGCTGCAGACAAGGACACTTCATAAATTGCTCGCCGTCAAACAAAGCCATATCGATGTTTTGCTCGCATGGTAAAAAGTACTAACATATCATACGTAAAAATCGCATTGACAGAGAGACATGTAACATGACATGATATTCGAGTGTGAATAGAAACTAATGCGGATTACCTAAATCTTGCTCTCCAAAATGTAAGCTTCGACAGATACTTGAACAGATTATTCCATAAACATTTTCAACCAAGATCTAACGCAGACTGTATGTCTAAATATTTAATGAATTGTCACAAATGATGTGCTGATCGAGTAACCGAACTGAGCTTCTCTTAGAAAGAGCGTCTATTATCATATATCAAGTTTATATATCGAGACTACACTGTTGTGGAATGTTCAAGCGGGTCTACGCATAATATGTATGCTTTGACGTGGGTCTCGTAATATATATGCCACTATTCGCAACCTTGTGATTTTTTGTGTAGAAAAGCCTTTCAGTAATCCAAAAGTACTGGGTCTTGTCATCGGGTTTGGTTTTTGTTAATTCTGTTCAATGCATCACAGATTGATTCCTTTACTGCAGAATCTCAAAGATTTATCTTCAAGCATGGAATCAATGTTTACGAATGGCCGCCCATTCGTCGTGTTATTAAAAAGCAAACTGTTTTCATAACAAGGCAAGAAAACATACACTGTTTGTATAACAAGACAAGAGAGCAAACATTGTTTATATAACAAGACAAGAGAACAAAAATGTTTGTATAACAAGACAAAAACAAACAATGTTTGTATAACAAGACAAGAGAGCAAACACTGTTTAGATAACAAGACAAGAGGCCAAACACGGTTTATATAACAGGAAATGAAAACAAACACTGGTTGTATAACAAGACAAGAGAACAAACACTGTTTCATATAACAATACAAGAGAACAAACACTGTCAATATAACAAGACAAGATAACAAACCCCGTTTATATAACATGACAAGGGAACAAACACTGTTTATATAACAAGACAAGAGAACAAACACTGTTTATATAACAAGACAAGAAAACAAAGACTGCGCCTAAACTCAAAATAGCAGTTCAGCCTATTTCGTACCAATTATAGGACGAGTCCTCTCCGAATTACAACGCAGTGATTCCATGGCCTCGTTCAGCCAATAATCATTTTAATGACTCAGCTCACTATTTGCTAACTCAAACGCAGGTCCTTATATTAACGGTTGATTACCCAGAAGTCTTGAACCTGACTGCATTTGCGAAGATAAAACGATAGCAAATCACGATAATTTACGTGTTAACCCCTTTCCTGCCAGCGGTCTGCGTATATTAAAGGCACGGGTCAGCCTGTGATCGCGTTATGCATTCATTATTCAGACAGAAAAAAACACTCTGCCCGCTCTATGTATTGTTGATCAGCACCGCTTATACGCCTTGGCCTCTTACGTTAATTGTCCATTATATTTACCATTCATTATAATAATGTAACATCCCATTTCCAAAGCTATGAGCAATCATTAACTTTACCGTCTCAGAATTGTCAAATTTCATTCTGAAACTCACTCATGAGCGCAGCAGTGCATCTACTGTGGTATATAAGTGAGTGACAGCAGGCTCAGATGTTAATGATATTGCCAAATGAATCATGCCGGTAAGCAGCTTGCACTATGAACGTGGAAATAGCTTTTGATTGTTTTGGACATATTATACTGCTTGCCTTAGCCTCTATGACATCAGTCATTCTGCCATAAGCCAATGCACTTCATAACTGTCACCACATACGAAATATATTTGAACGTTCCAACTCATGGTACTCCAACAAGATTTTGCTAAGCATTTCTATAACCAAGAACATAAAGATTTTAAAATATGAATTATATTTTCGTCAGAAAACCCGTTGCTGCATAATTGGTCATCGGGCTGAATGGCATGTTGGGACGCTAAGGTTTATAATCTTCTGAAACTCTCTAACCACATATGGCTAAAACTACAATGACAGCAGACACGATTAGATCAAGGGCTTTAGTGTGATATTAACGATATCGGTTATAGGGTAAAGTATTATTTATGCCTCTATTAATCGGGAAACTGTTCATATTGTCTAAGCACGCGATTTAGCAGACATCATTTACGAGCAATGTAACTAATAAGTAATGGGCCACCCTATTATTTCATAACCTAATAAAACTTACTTGTTTGTATAGGTATATGCTGATCTGATTCACCAAATGCAGTGTCTGCTTGAATTGGCTGGTCATAATATTGTCTTGATCACATGAGGGAACTATTCATATGCAAGACATGCACCGGCTCTAATGCAGTCCTTGTTAGTACCACCCGTCATATGAAGGCTAGCTCAGGTCTTATATCGCGATGGTTATTCTGTGAATAGGTTACTCACTAGACGATAGGATGGAACCAGACGCGGAAGCGTTTATGAACCTTTATGAGTGCCGTTCGGTCATCAAGCAATAATTACAAGACTTAACACGACTCCGTCGATGAAGAATTTGGTACAAGTTACATGATGTCTTTAGTATTTATATACACAATATCTATCTGATTGATATGTTCGGGACATATTGTGGATGTCTAACTAAAACTTAGAATGAACGAAATTCATATTCATGATGAAATGACGTGATACATGACGGACGAGTAAAACTCCAACTGACATCGCTGTTTCGTTCGCGATGGCATGCATTGTTTAAGCGTTACATGCTGTGACTTTCCTGTCCTGGTTATGACGTCGTGCTGTATAGCATTAGCCTTTTAACTTGATCGATGGAGTAACGATGCGACTCTTGTTCACGTAGGTTTTGCTTGTCTTAAGAAACCGTAATGCTACGCCTTCATGTCAATTGTCTAAGCAAGTAAGAATATATCACGGTACCAAATGGTATCTAACAGCTAATTCATTAATACCAGTCGTGATGCTGCTGCTTAGAAAAAAGTGCCATGTAATCACGTACCTGCGTGTTATTCCAACCACCACCACATCATTTCATCGCAAATACCAGTCAAAGTGATTTTTTATTGGCAACTCAGCCTCTTGATATTTGCCTTGGATAAAGCTAGTGGACGTAAACTTGTATTTTAGCCAGCATGTCCTGGCACAGTTAACGTGAAATCATACCAATGAACTTATTTCACGACATTCACTTAGTTTTATTCACTCTTAATCTAAAGGCTTTCACTCCTTGATTTCGACCCTTCCTTCTGCTGCATTCACCAGATGGTAAATTGGCGTGTCAACTGTGACGTAAAGACACAGTGCTTTTTAATGTACCACTTGCGTAAGCAATTATGTCGTTAACATCATGCAGTTGTCCATGTTATTTTTAATGTGGCCTTCACTGCGAATTATTGGAATTGCCCTCCAGCGGCAGTGACCTAGAGAGTAGCACTAATACTGTCATAATTTGTGTAGGCGGCGCCACACGGACTTGTTCACGACCTCTCTTTGATGACATACATGATAAGAGGGGCGATCACGATCTTGACATTATACATAAGCCACAAGCTTCTCGAAATTGATGTGAACCATGTTGTTTGAACCTGTCTAACCCCAGGGACATATTAAATGTCCAAACGTGCTTGTTTCTGGGCAGAAATAGCGCTTTATAGTGCACATAGAAAATTACTCATTGGGGTTGACAATCCGTAATTTTGTTGGCTGTGTTTGGTACATGAATAATCTCCTCTTTTGTGTTGTTCAATCCAGACGCAAGGAATAAATCATACCGACTTGGGCACAATTAATTGAGGCAGATTCCGGGCGGTAAAGACCCAAACTAACTTTACCGACAGTTATTTACTGCAAGCAAATGCATCATCAACAAAAGTGCGAATCACACATTTGTGATAAGCTGACCGCCAGGTGACGCCAAAGCATAAAAGTTGACATAAATCGCTTGGAAATGCTATTGATTCGGCGCCGTTTCCGCACTGCGGTTCAAATTAGTTGTTATCTACTATCATACCAGCCGTCGCCTACCTACCCTAAAGTCCGCTGTGACCCCACCGTAATGGCCGCCTTAATTTCAACCCTAATCCCCGCATGGACCAAATATTTGTCAAAGTGATTTAGTATCTAGCGCAGGAACTCAAATATATGCAGTAGATTTCAGGTGGTTTTTGCCTTGACGGCGATGACCTTGCAAACTTTAATGCGCATTGGACCAATTAGCATACGGCTAGGTGGAGCAATCTGAAAGGCAAATGTTACAATCGTGTCTTACCCAGCACATCCCTATACATCACCTTCATCAGCCACACCGCAGCAGGAAGACACTATCACTTTTCATCAGGTGTTCTAACTAGGGCAAGAGTACATCTGATATACGGATCATTTAGCCTTACGAGAGATTAAACTAGTAGTGAGCTTTTGTGCGGATTCCATGTCATTCTCCCATATCGATCAAAACTCATCAACATGATGGAGGCGGCAATCCTCACATGGCCTTTAACAGATGGGCATCAATGTTGACGCCATTAAAGACTCAAAGCCGATGAAGGTTAGGTATGCCCTGTTGCCAATGTGAGCAACATATATCAGGGTGTTGACCTTAAATACACGAAGACACCATCTCAAGTAGCAATTACGCCGTCACAATGCATCGATTTCCGAATAAATGAATCTGGTACCCACGTGGCCTTCATGTGGCCACCGGAGCCAGCATGGCTGCACCCGTACACATAACGCCCATAGATTTTCAACTGTAGACATTCAATAAACTAGAACAATAAGACGGATTTGAAATTTCGGTGTTAATCATGATAATGTGCAGCGTATATTGCATGTGTAAGATGGACATGACAATTGCTGTTTTAGTGTTGATAATGTGCAGCGCATATTGCACGTGTCAGACGGACATGACAATTTCGTTGTTAATGTTAATAATGTACAGCGCATATTGCATGTGTAATACAGACATGTCAATTTCGGTGTTGATGTTGATAATGTGCGCGTACATTGCACGTTTAAGACGGATATGCCGATTTCGGTTTTAATGCTGATAATGTGCTGAGTATATTTCATGTATAAGACGGATATGTCGACGCATATTTCATGTATAAGACGGGCATGACAATTTCGCAGCAGCACCCTATTATACTTAAGATTTATGGTCTAGTTACTATCAACTGCCACTTACCTAACATGCATGTCTATATCGCCTTACAGAGGACAATCTGATAATAGCGTTTGTGTCATCCATCGATGCTTTATTGGAAACATTCAATAACACGCTTTAATACCGAAGGTCGAGTACTACTGACACATAGTTTTAAAGCGGAAGCATATAGCACATCAATACCGCAGTTATATTGAACGTTAATATCACCGCGACATTGAACATCGATATCCCAGTCATATTGAACAACAATATCGCAGTGACAATAAACTGCGCATCACTTGAACCCAATTCATTTTCCAATAGCCAGGTGAGTGGTGAGTGACGTAACTGCCCATCGGATAGTCTCTTTATCTCGATTTCTATGTCTTGCTCTTAGCCAGTTGGCTTCACATTGATGCTAAGTTTTTTTCATTGAATCGTGTGGGAGGTCAATACACTGTTGTGCTGGTCTATGATAAATGGCAGAAAAACAAATCATACAATTCTCAAACATCTATGGCCGCGACAAGCAAAGTGTAAATGCTTCACATGCATTTCATTATAGATGTACTTCCTGCCGATTAGCTATACGATAAGGCTGCAGACACATTTACCGACAATTACATCATGCCTATGGCGACGCTCCCTTTATCAACATATTTGTGGATGGCCGAAATTCCAAAATAATTACCAAATGAATTGTGGAGAGTAACTAGGCGAAACGGAGTTTGATTTTAGGTGTATTCACCGCCAATACACTAATTACACCTATGTCTGGTCCAAGTGGTGATTTCTGATAGCTTCACCGTCCTGCGCCCGTGCAGAGGATTGTGCTTGCATAAATAGACATTTATTGATTGCTTGTAACCCTAGACACCGCGTGTACAACCTTGACATTTTGTCCCGAGATGCTACATCATTTGCCAATCATACGTCTGCAGAATTTGGTTTGGGATGATGACTTACATTGCATATGTGAGTGATTTTTCTGGCTGTCAGTATGACCGACGATTGCAATGCAATATGGGTTTATCAGCAGTTAGAGGATTATTTCTTGCTGGGGCTCCTATGCGTGATTGATATATCATTTGTAAAACTTGGTTTAACATTCTTATGTTGCCGACCAATATTAATTGAACCAAAGAAACCCACCCTCACCAAATCTCCAAGGATTACGCATGCAATAATATGACTCTAAAACTACCTTCTATTCTTTGACTGATATTCCGTTAATGTCAATCATGCTGTCAGGCAGATAAGATTAAATAGCAAACAATCCCAGTGACGCTCTGCGATGCTTAACATACTATTATTGTGTATAAGAGCTGACTGCTCATTCTATATATACTCTTATTACGAAATATAGCTACTTATATACAGGTCAGTGGAAGAAATATCGGCTCTATTGATGAAACATAATTGTCATGAAAGGTGCATTTGTGCCTGTACCTAAAATAACCGGTTTAATCTATTAATATGCATAAATTGCCATGAAGACTATTAATCAACATTTAGCCACGTGACTGATAGGCTATACACAATGTGATTGCTTTGGCAGTTTCAATAAAGACGTGGTAAAGAATTAATTATAAATAGCGAACTTCCAACTGATGTAATTGTAACTGTAAGTGAGAAACCTTCTTTATAGCTCAATTTGTTTCAGTTTACACCGAATAAACTTTGCCCGGGAGCTTAGCAAACTAAATTGTATCTGCTTGTATAACTGCAATAATCCCGCAACTTTTTCCGAAGTATATTCATAAGCTCAGTTTAATCACTGCTGATATGCTGTTCAATTTAAAGGTACATTATTGTTGTGTCTAGATCTGTTTATTTGTGTCTCGCTTTTATCCAGCGATGCAGTTAAACATGTGTGTTTATGACATCAGCTCTACCTTTTCTAATCAAGTCACTATCCAGAACCTATTACAGCTGCAAGGAATTTCTAGTTTCAAAATATATATGAGAGCGTTTATCGACCATTTGCTTATATAATGAACATTGGTAGCAAAGTCATCACATCTATGTTTCCTTTAGGTATAGTACTCTCGCTCATGTATAGGGGTTGAGCTTTATGTCTCATTTTTCTGAGATGTGTGACGCAAAAGGCACACGATGCAATAGTAATATAGCATATAAGCTCACCCGCGCTGTAACAGCTTCCCTGTTAAAGCCACGAGGAACTAATGTACACTGCAACAAGCCATAATTATGGAAATGCCGGGATTGGTTAAAACATTTAGGCTGGGTCGGTTGTTTTTAACATAAAAGAGGCATACACATGAGTTAATTGATCCTAGCAAAACTCGAACAAACTGATACGATATCATAAAATATAAAATTTTGCTCTCGCACCATTTCGTAAAATTGCATGCCACTGTCACCAGGTAAGTTGGTGTCGCTTCATTTTTAAGCTATTCTTTGATATTTTCTATTAATTTATCATTCATTTCAATGATGTTCATATACCTACGATAATTTGTAGGTCCAGTGGCGATATAGCTTGATAACCAACATGTTCTACTACGCGCCGTTATACTGAAGTTTCACTCAGACAATCTTGTTCTCCGTTTTTACGAATAACAAAGCGCCAATGTGGATTAACGGTCTAAATATTTAGGTTTGGATACAGAGCGAGGGAGCCAGTAATCCTTAAACAACCTTATTCAGGCTCTCACACATTTACATATATACGTGATAATTATTGTCCATAGCTGTGAGTCATATCAACCGTAGCAATAGGATAAACATTGCTTTGCAACTTGCGAAAGTTCCCAATCATTTTCTTACATGGCACATTATATAATTTTAAGGTTTACAAATACAGCATTAGCCTTGTTCATTTTATGCTTGTTGTACTTCAGGTTACAAAGAGCGACAGAAAATGCTGCTTGGCTAACCCTGTATTAAGATGATTAATTCGATAAGTCAGTATAATAAGGTAGATCGGAATGCTTCCGCCTCACCTATTTGCCCTGAATGAGTTTCTTAAAAAGGGTGTGAATGACAGACCTCGTTATACCATGGTGCTATGTCGTTAACGCTAAAGGTCTTCTCGTCTGATCCAACAAAACAGAATACAAATATTATCTACACTCTAGCCAGTATGCGTTTATATGCCCCTAATTCTCATGCGCTTACCTCTAAAATGATACATTACTGGCGACACAGGTTTTCAGGTCATAATGCAGGGGTGCTGTGGAGCAATAATTCAGCCAATTGATCATGGTCTCGTTAAACCAGTCAGCACTGCATTGGATGGTATCTTCTATTCAGACAATCATTGCTTGGACAGAAAAACAGCTGTCATCCTTAATTATGCGTATGCTTGTATAAGTATAAAATAAAAAGAATCAAATGTCCGCGTAAGTAGAGATATATGGTTCAGAGAGTCGCTGTACACAAAGAGGCTGGCACGTTCACAGACGCACAACATATAGAATTCAGTGACCATTGATAAAAGTACGGAACATAGTAAACAAAACAAAACATGGTTCATGCAGAAGCCCACGCAGAAGAGTGATCAAAAGACATCGTCATGTAATTAATCAGCCTGCCGCATTAGAAGACTATAATACTATTTCATAGTGGTGCGCAAATTGATTATGACAAAAGGCTTCTTTCGGCATAAGAAAAAAAGCATAAATCGTTCAGCATATGACGGTTACGATTACCTGACAGCATTTTAATACAGGGCCTGAACCGCAAAAATCGTCCCCATATAAAGCCAACTTGCGTGAACATTTGATCGAACGAATTCCGAAGATCGTCAAAATCTCCCTCGTTAACTAACAATAGCGAGCAATCCATACGACACATCATTAACACTTGCAATAATACTGGTTCGCAAACTTGTCACAATAATTATCCAGATCCTTAAAAACGTTTTATTATCCTACGATGTCCTGCCTTTGTTTGTCCGATCGCGCATTTCTCGAACTGACTTTTTTGTTAAATTGGCATACAATACTGCGAGGGACGCTTTATCGCTACTATAAAAGTAAGCCTTCTGGTCGGTTCTTTGATGCAATGCAAGTTCAATAACTAACATTTTGTTCCTTTCCAATGGTAGTCAATTAAGCAGGTAGATTGAAGCCACCGATTTGTAGACAAATTGCATTTCCTTCCATTTGAATCTAGACAACTATTTTTTTATCAATACGAGCCCATTATTCTAACTATAGGCTGACAAGGTTAAATTCTAACAAAAGGCGTTACATTTAAAATGTGAGTCGTCAACATAAGCGTAACGAAAATGAATAACTCTAATAAAAGGCCGTTTAAAATGATGCTGAATGTATTTGTGTGCAGACGTATTATTCAGAGGAAAAATGAACAGAATGTTTTAGCATAAACGGGCGATATTTACCTAACCTTATCCGTGTGATGTGCTTTCAGATCTAGAAATTTCTTCTGCATATCAGAGGATATAAAATTTCTTATCTCACATATATTGACAGTGGCAATATAATTGGGTCGGTGGTACTTGAAATGACCCACACAATGCTGAAGACAATATACAATGCGCTGAGTCAATTAAGCGTAAGCGGGAATACAAAATGCCTATTGAACATAGATAAAAGAAAGTATCTACCCGACTAAGACTATTTATAAAGCATGAACAGGGTGTAGAAACATATGGAGCATACATACGACTTACATGCACTTGATTACGCTAACTGCAGACCCTATTTAACCTGTTGGCTTCAATAGAGTATTATATGCCACTTTATGTTACAGTTGTAGCAATATACAGCGGTTCAACGTTCAATAATAAGTTGATGGCAGTCAGTGTCCAGTCAATCAACACGTCCATTACATTATAAAACAATCTACCCATTTACACCTTCATGCATTTCCATATGTGGGGATTGTATGACTAGTGCACCAATGTTGCTTTAACTAATCACTTGGGGCAGAGCAAGACACACACACAAAATTGCATTTGTTTGTGACACCCTCATCGAAATAATTTTGGTTTATGGTTGTTTGATAAATGTAGTCATGGTGTAGCACGAGGTAGTACTTGCTTTACTTAACTGATACGATGTCATTACGAAAAATTCTATGCACGTCGCTATTTGTCCTCGATTAAATAAACAATAAACTGATGGTGGATGTTCGGTATTGCTTAGTTTTTGCGATTCATTTATTTATTGTTTAATACCCAGGTCATGCTGTGCGCCAATATTTGTGTTGCATAATGAATGAGCGCATCAGGTGCCGTGTTGGTAATCATCTTAGTGCAATCCGCCAGCAATATGTCAAGCAGCCGGATAAACAATTTAGGAGGTCCTGTACATCGTGCCTGGCTTCGCCAAGAAGTTTGGTACAATTGAATGAAAAAACAAGTTGTCCATTTAAACTTGATAATAAACAGTGTTACGTTCGGATTGAAAGGGGTTGGATGCTATTATATTTTATTTCGTTCATGTGGAAGCTGTTTTTGCAATGATAAGTCTTTATGAATGCTGGATATGTAAATACGGCACGCTTCCAGTATTGCTGTGTTCAGGAAACGTGAAACAGTAATTCCCAGTACGTACGCTTTTACTATGGGCTGCAAAGTAGCATATGCAAAGTCAACGTTGACAAAGACAACAGAGGCCCTGGGATTCGGAGGGTGTCATGCAAGTGCATTATATTATCTATGACTTAATCTTTCTGTCAAGCGAAATCACCCTGTCCGTATAATGATACGTTGAATATGAATTCTTCCCATTATCTGTGCCATGTGAAATCGGGTTTCTCAAAGTGACAACCTAACTGTCATATTGCATAAGAGATATCATGCTGGTTTGTGTTATTCTTAACACGAATTAAATCAATCATGTGTCATTAATCATATTAATCATATTCTTCTGCACATAGGGCCTCAAGGATGTTTTAGGTATATTCAAGGTGCCCGAGATGTCTCATTTTCACATAAACAAAAGATATATGCAAATGTAATGCCCATGCGGCATTAATATTCTCAGTACACTGTTTCGTAAATTATTATTATGATATAAACAGAGCTTGCAATATTTTATAAGCACTGCTCATTAAGACACTTTCGCGGTCTGGCGAAATGATCTATCAATTTTACTACATAGTTTAAAGGTCAAAAGTCACCGCGTCGCAGCAAATATCACGTTTGGATAATGTGTCAATCACCCTCTATTTTGTATGCCCGCTTATGCTGTTCAATGCTGCTTGACACCAACGAAGCCAACTTAGCACCAACTGCTGCAAAGATGCCCGTAGGTTACACCAACAACAAATTGTTAGTGTGTCTTTCTCAATGCACGGCATAACATATTGAGGGTGTTTTCATGTTCAAATGCGAATATTCTGGCTATTTAGGCAGCAAATTGGTAAGACCCATATACAGGTTTTAGTATAAAATTGAGTATGATATGTATAATTAAAATGTATTCGCGATGGATCATATTTACCAGCCTCTGCTTGAACACACACAGTTCAATATTGCAATTGAAACTGTTCCCTAAACATAAACTTATTCAGCATAACCTTTTACCATCGTCATTACAGAAGAGTCATGGTGGGCGGCATTCTGCCAAGCCGACGCCAAGACGACCGTGCATGTGGTAAAGGTTTAACATGAATTATTTTAACCACTTTATTTATACACAAATGATAATGCCACTGCATGAATCAATCAATGGCTACCTTTATATCAGCAGCTTAGGCATATTTAGCGCACTGTCAGGACATTTCGTCCAGAAATCTGGTAACAGCTGGTTTTTGTGTCTGAATTGGCTGGGTCTACCACGCATATTGACATTTTGCTTTGAATTAGCTAGCTATTTGACCGACAAACGACTTGACGTCAATATAAAAGATGTGTCTACCATTTAATCCCAACAGCACGTTGCAATCAATTATTTATGCGCGAATAGTCCGGCTACATATTGCTTATGCTTCGCAGAAGACATTGCGATATCCTGCATTTTTCGTAGATCCTCGTGTTGAAAATATATTATTTAACCATTTTGTTTATTATGGGTCATAACGCGCCCTTTTAAGTAGCAAGACCTTGCTTATAACAAAATGCTGGCGGCAAGTGAATGACGTGTATCTTCTTCGAGCGTACATACTTACACGCTGGCTGTTGTATTCTTGAAGCTGACTTTAATGAAGGGCACTTTTTTATCATGGTTTGAGCGTTCATTTTCGTTGTTCCTCGTCTCCTTTGATTGGCTAGAGCCTGCTGGGGGACATTATAAATGAAAGACAAAACGCCATACGCGAAGCCTTTGGCTAGACCATCAGCCCCTGGGAAAACAAATGTAGCAGCTTATAAACGTGCATAACTGCTCAGGCCGCTACTTTCGCCTGAAGATATATGTCACTACTATTTCTCTTCTTTTAAGAGTAACATAAATACAAACGATGTCTGGCACAGTTGGGCTGTGCAGTGTATTACTGAAGTATACACAACTATGGTTCGATATCGTGTGTTTTTGCGCATATCATATAAACAAACTAATCGGCTCACTTTCTCTTAACCTGCCTAAAACCCACAATGTACAGTTAAATATGTATCTTGTAATTACCATAATAGGACCAACATTGAGCGGGTTGTCTTATTTAAGTATCTTAATTTGTGAACTATCGCCTTTATTGCTCACGCAACCTTTGTTGTAAGGTTGTATTCGACTATCATTTGTACATTATCTTAACGTTGTCTTACCATTTTTTATCAGTGTATGCGGTAATTTTCTCCATTTTGATTCGTGCATCTTTGTATTACAATGTTCCATAAGCTTCCATATGCATGTGCGTCACCAATATCACAAATACCTGCAGAATTACTTATGATATCAACTGATATACGTGTATACAGATAATTGCAATCGTTAGTTATCACAGGAGTTATCCTAGCATAGACAAAATAGCATTTCACAGCAATTTTGTTGCACGGGAATTATATCACAACGACCGGTGCACACAATATAGATAAAAGCCATGACATATGATTGCATGAATAGTAATATTGGAGCATGTGATACATCGGCGTGCTCCGTACATGCTGTCATTACTTATTACATATCAATCAAATCGATGTAATAAATGCATAATGGGTTAATAACGTTCCTCACCAGACGGTGCAAAAAACGTTCTACCTGCAAAAATCATTGCCTCTTTATGCGAAAACTGGTCATTCTATGATCAGAGGATAACATCTGAGTTACTATCGTATAAATAGAAACACATCAAGCATTAATTTCCTTTCTTTGTGTAAGGTATGCTCCGACCATCATCAGATCAGATGATCCGCTGGTTTTCTCAGCATGTAAGCAATTACTGTATTTATGTTTACAATTTGAACGCTATGCCTCTTAATTAGAATAATTTACTGCATTTTCTTACGTTATATATTCAAATTGTGCGTAGCAATAGTATAGTTGTGGGATTTGATAAACTATTACACTATAAAATAATGTCACAAATTGCACAAAGATTACTTTATATCATCTGCAGCATTACATCATCAAATATAGGGTTGTGAAAGACACTTTGCAGCAGCTGGGATATGTCTTTATTCAGCTAAGAACATTGCGTTCTAGTCATGCTTACCTATATAACATCGAAGTGAATGGTGCAAAAACTGCTTGTTACGCATGCGTCAATAGCACACTAGCATAACAGTAAGTTTGAGGCACAATAATAATATAATTTGTCAGCAGTGACTTTAAAATGAAGATTTAAAAAATATGACAATGTAGCATCTGAATAATTTAATGGCTGTGCAAATGTCACATTCGGGGTGCGCTTTGAAGACGTCGGCATAGTGTTCTATATATGACAGGATATTGTGTATTCTATATGTGCCTTGTCCCTGGGTATAGAAATGAACGATGCATTAGTTATTACCGTAGGTGAAAGTAATCATACATAAGAGTACCGATGTGGTCGTCTATGTTATCCATTATTGCCTCCTTGTACGAGAATGATTCCACATGTGTGTTTGAATATCTAGCAACTTCATCTGGTGTTCTCAATATGTTGCATATTAATATAAGAAGGATCTGACAGAGGGTTTCTGAATATAGATGCCAGGGGCGACGAACAAATCATCAAACCACTGGTTGTGAGTTTCCTATTCATTTCGCTGGATTATTACATACCTAGTCGCTAATTGTGGGCACTTAGGGAAACACAATAGCCTTTAAAGTGCACGAAATGTAAACTTCGGTTACAACGATTGGATTCCACAATGCATTTGATTCATTATAGGCCGCAATATCGTGGTTCTGAACGAGTGCCGAAAGATGATATGTTTTTGATCATTTAGGACTTATATTAAGGAATCAGGGATGGCGACGAAATTCGAGAGAGCGACTCTTGTTTGGTTGATTCCTTTCTCTTAACGGTAACTACGTATTTGCCTACATTTTTTTCCGTCAGATTCTTCACCATGTGTCATATCGTGAAGTGTGGTGTGCATGATATACATGATACTAACATGTGAAAATGAAGACTTGAACTCCAGTCATATGGTTTAGATGAAACTTGAATCGTATTACTTAACTAATTTTATGAAGATGGAAACTTGCCAATATGGTCCGACAGAGCTGTGATGATCTTGGAGGTCAGGGTACAACTAATGTTACAAATGACTGTAAAATGACTCAATAACTTTAGGACGCTATCACGATACTATGTCAGGCAACTGATTGGAGCATACGGAGTTAAGCGGGCGCGAAAGGCGTTGGGAGATGGGGGCGTGAGAGAGGTGACGTGACCATAATTAATAAAACCGCTGAGGGGGTTAATCCATAAAACTAATGACTGATAAATGCACGTTATGATGATGGGTAGTTTTTAATGTCTTTATGCAATTTCAGCACTCAATACAAACGTCAATTGCTTTATAAGCAACACCACAGCTGTATTAAGCAAATAGCACTATCATTTTATGAACATAGTTGTCCATTACCATATCAATCCATTTCGATACCCATTGTCCATAACGTCAACTGGTCTAAGTAAATCAAGTTACAGTCGTCTCAGCGTCGGCGAATAGATTGACTTGTGCGTTCAACCAATTGAGGTTCACAGTCTTTGTCCGATACTGACAAGCGGCATACTGTTAACGTGTTCTCTATGTTGCCCCGTCATCGTTAAAGAAAATGTAAAAAAAAATGCAATTAAGTCCCGACAGCAGTATAAACCTGAGATTTTCAATACTCTCGTCAGCTGCTACGGAGTTACGTGGGCGGCTGAGGAAACATAAGATTTTTATAAAAAAACCGACAAACGCCTATTGATTATATTTAGAACCACCTCTCGATGATAGAAGTAGTACCAGAAACAAATTGCTGTATAGTAAACGTATGAGATTTATACTCTTCAAGTAGCTCTAGTTAAGCTTTAATACGCTAATTAGTATAACTATAAATCAAGGGATGCCACCGGTCCACAGCTTCCAGTGGCATTTTATGCATCCAGCTTGTCACAAATATCCTGACCTCACAGCGTAAAAGTGACAAATGTAGGGT
This sequence comes from Urechis unicinctus, assembly GCA_034190875.2. Taxonomy (NCBI): domain Eukaryota; kingdom Metazoa; phylum Annelida; class Polychaeta; order Xenopneusta; family Urechidae; genus Urechis; species Urechis unicinctus. The sequence goes on along the minus strand of CM067354.1, from coordinate 26,260,581 downwards.
ATGCCTTTAACCCCTAGCTATGTATTGATTTCCGCGATAGCATAGCTTACACTGCGACAGGTTAATGCCATGTTGGGAAAAACTACGATACATATGGAACATTGCCACGAATGTTGTTTCATACAGCCATAACGTTGAATGCCTTTTTATAACAAAGGTAATTATCGTCCGACACGTGATTAAAACCATCTAGAAACATAGGTTCGTTCATTATCCGAGTGATTATAACCAGAAGCAAGGGCAGCTTGTAAGTTATGACTATACGTTATTGAATACTTCCCAAATAAGCCATTGTTTCGAAAACAAAGCCAAGGTTCAATGATTTTTGGTCATCGCAACGCAAGGTCGGAAATATTTGTCAAAAAATGATGAAAGTAAACCCGTCATATGTCATGTCACAACAACAGCTTGCAAGTTTATCCGAATTCATGAGATTGAGTTCATTGAAACTCTTACAAAGCAAGAATAACGTACACGATGACCTGTATTAAATTCAAACATGATTATCACATATCGATGCTATGTCGTCATTAACAACGTCACTCCTAAATACGCCCTGTTGCTAGACGACAGCGCCGACAGCACTTGGAATATGCATAGCACTAGCTCACCAATGCAATGCTATATTTGCTTGGACAAAAGCGTGCTATAGTTGACAAATTATGTATATCAGTGAAACAGGTCTGGCAATGAGCATGGTTGCTTCATAACTTATTCGGCGTCAAACAAGAGGTGATAGAGTAATATATATTATACAGAAATGTGTGCAACATCATTAATGACAGGCAGCCCTAGTAGCCTCTGAGCATCCCTGAACACTTGTTTTGGCATAATCCATTAAGTTCTATTGATTAGATTTTGCTATAAATTTTTTTGTGTTCCTGCTCATACTAATGGCGTGATTTTCATCTAGTTTACTACGTGGTCAGCCGTGATCGTCTGGTAACCATTGGCAGAACATAATTGGTTTAATTATGTCCGTTCGGCGCCGTTAATTGTTTTCTTTGATTAACCACCTCGCTTATTGTGGCCTTATTGTACGAGAATGTAGAACTTTAGCCCCCTTTTTACGCCAAACCCTAAGGGCGCGGAACGCTTTGATTATTAAAATACAAACCACAGTGAACTCTGTGTTATGAATCTGCTGAATAACACAGAGATAACATTTGCTACTTCAGTAAGTTACTGACTTGATTCTGTTTTGTTATGACAGCTTTTAATTCGTTTCCTAGGCCGTATTCATCTCTATTCAATAATCTGTCTTTCACATGTCTATGAATACCTATATCTTATTCCTAAATACACTTTGATAGGTAGATTCGAAACTCAACAGTATGTCTGCTTCATTGCATCAGTAAATGACAGCAGGCTTCGAATTAAATTGGTTGCGAAAACAATCAAGCAGGGGAGCAATCTGGCGATGCATACGTGGTAAGAATTATTGATGCTTTTGGTCATACGTCACTTTACAGGTTACTTTCAATAATGTCAGCCTTTCCGTCTTTGACAACTTAACGGTCACGTACGTTGCTCCATGAAGCTTTTGTCGGGCTCTTCAGCAACCATGCTAATTAAGAGGCTGGGCGCGACATGGAATTTAAAGCGGAAGTCACAGGGTTGCACACCTTAGTTGAACATTTGCAATATCAAAACGTTATTGTCTCGATAGCCATATGGCTCGCATATTGCCCCAGTTATTGAAAAACATTGAAAAAGCTTAAAATAAATATTTCCTCGAAAATTCGTGCCTTTTCTATAGCTTGGTACGTTATAAATCTTAGTTTGAATGCAATGCCTCTAGGTCCTGAAAGCCGATGAAGTGCCACCACATTATTTCAGTAAATTTGCTCGAGGATATTCGACTTATTGGTTTACTGAAACTTTTCTGCCTTTCCGGAGGCCGCCGAGATGCATTCAGCTTACTTGCGGATATATTCATGCCACATGGTGTCATGTTACACCGATTCCGGTACCACCACATAACAACATTCGCCCAAATGTGTTATGCCTTACTCGTGAACTTTTCTGTTCTCGGCCATCACGTCAGAATGTACATCTTTCTTATTTCCCGAAGTGAACCAATTAACCTTGTATGGATACATGTGATTTGAGCACCAGCATTTGCAGCTAATTCTGTCAGTCTTATGGATCTTTTTACTCACACATCAATCTCATCCCATTAACAAGTTGACGCCATAACAACCCGAGAGAATACATAAATTTCATATGCAAACCTTATTATAAGCATCAGAAGGCCGAAATAGATGAACACATTGTTGGACGCGACATGGCTGCAGTATGCAGTTGGTTAGTCTTTGCCCGGGAACGCTTAGCATCAGACATTATTTCAACCCGAGCAACGTTGAGATGCTACGCACAAGACGATAGAAGAGTAGTCTTGGTGCTGCAACCGAAGAATTCCTGTATCTTTCCTTTGAAAGTAAAACGACTAAAATGGTCAATCCTCGAAACGCAATCTATCTATGAGAGACACATTGGCAATCGTAAATCATCTTCACCGAGTGATTATTAAATTGTTTGCAATGAAAGATTCGACTCATAGGAACTAACAACAGACAATTTAATGTCGGATGGCTTTCCTCGCCTGTGTTATGGTACGTATGGATTAGTGTTTATTATCTTGGTTGCGGTCCCAATCAAGCTTCTATAATAAATGAAAGCTACAATTAAGCTACGAGCCATTTATTGTACCCAACCACAAATTCTATGAAATATTTACACATTTACTTCTTTGCACATGGTTTAACAGTGACATTGAACACAGTCCCCATTTGCTTCCCGCACCTTTCATCACTCAAATGAACACAAGCTCGAGATGAATCACTGGAGGCACCTTATTATACTGCGAGATATTTACTGTCGTAGAATGGAATGTACATCTTTCTTTTCCGAACGCAATTTCGCGCGGCCGTATGCTTCAACGTTACAGGATTGTCTCGTTGCTGTTCTGTTGATTTTTTGTTAAGCTATCGAATAGCTGTAATTCTACTATTATCCGTAAATCCGATCAGCGTATGCTATGGAGCTATGTGTCGGCTGCTGAAGTTATCAGTACTGAAACTAAAGCAGGGCTTCCCTGTCCTTTACGGGCATAAACTAATATTCCTTAGCAGTATTCAAAGCATTCGTTCTTCTGAAGTGGCCGTCCTTCCGCACATCATTGATAAGATTGTTCAATATTCCACACATTGGACAACTCCCGCTACACATATGTGTTGTAAGCACGATTATTTGATAGATGCTGCAATATTATCAATAGGCAATGCGTATTTGGCTGTAAATTGACATGAATAAACCACTTTACACGGTCGAATAAACCACTACAAATTATGGTATCTGATCAAGATGCATACATCATTCCATATGATGAATACCGCAACATAAACAAGTACTTGCTGCATCCCCTGTTGCATAACCACTCGAATAAACCACTACAAATTACGGTATCTGATCAAGATGCATACATCATTCCCCATGATGAATACCGCAACATGAGCAAGTACTTGCTGCATCCCCTCTTGCATAACATTTTTTTTTTTTACACCTAGACGAATTGACTTCTAGACAAGTACTCTATCCTATGACATTATGTGGCCATTCATATTGCCAATATGCACCAATCAACTGGTTTATGTGTTTGTTTGTCTGCACGCCATTGCTTGGCACTAATTGGCACTAATTGCAACGGATAACCCCTTTTTTGACATGCATGCAAAAAGCAAAGTCACGAAAAAAGCCTCGATTACGTTGTGGACCGTATCGCAAATAACATATTGGCCATCCTCGTTGCACGTACAGTGATACGTGGTGGACATGCTGGATGCGTCGTTCATGTGTGAAGTAGGCAGTGATCAGAAGAGGTAGGTAGTCTGAGTTCCTTTTATGACAAATACTATTCTTCCGACAATATGGTTTATTGACAGCAATATATTTATATTTGCACCGTTGTACCACAGATACACGAATATCGCCGGTAACTGCTCATTACCTGCATTTTATATATGCCTGTGGCAGCATTTTTAAAGTAGCGTTTTCAACCCAGAAACCCATAATTTGCAAGATAGCACATGCATCTGTTATCGGTACGACTTGTGCAAAGTTGCTCCTGGCATTTTATTATGTTATGTTAAACATGCTCTAAGGCTATTCATTCACAAAACACTATTAGAATGTCAATTAATTGTGCTATGGTATATCACAATGCAGAGGAATAACTTAGCTGAACGGAAACCGGTTGTTCGTCTCAAGAGCAGACTTGATAGTGGGTTTCTTACAACTTCATCGTAACGGTATGTTAATAGTTTTACCTGCGGTACCTGCAATCTTACTAATGCTTCCAATTTTAAATACATGATTCTGACTCGCGTGGCAACGTAGTCATAGTTGACGCATCACAACAGGCAAATTACAGTTTTTATAATGGTTACAATGCAAAACAAATATAAATAAGTATAATAAGATCTTTGCCAAACCCTACTGATGTGACACATTATTAGGTTTAGAAACCATGGGCTGTGTATAATGCTGAAAAACAAGCACAACATCAAAGCCGGGGTCACCCTCTAATTAAGTCTTAGGACAAGTGCACAGTTCTGACCCCAAGTGGACAAACACCGCCAGTTAAGGATTGTGATTTATTTACATGGTGCAGTGTGGCTATCCACGGGTAACATTTGACGTTGCCAAGCAGCACATATATCGTCGACAAATGATAGTAAGAAACACTTTATTCTTATATGATATATACGAAATTCGTCAAGAGCTGCATATCAAGAAGTCGACTGCACAAAATTCACCAATATGGATTCTTGTTTAGATTTTTCCAGCATTGTCGATGACTCGGCTGCACTGACTACTTACAACATCTATTTTGAAATGATGCACATTACCAGACAAATAAACGGAATGACATACATTCAAGCAATTGCGCAAATTTAAGTAGGGTATTGTGCTAATTAGTGCTTATTTGAATTCATTTCTAAATGGTTGTATCCGTTTGACTTTTGGTTGACAAGGGTAAATATGTAACATTGTAGAATAGAGTAAAGCATGATGTTTCCAAAATATCGGAAATTTCCATGCTACGGTGTCGACTGCATGGCACCGTGGTGAATGCATCGAGGTCGTTATCGTCTGGTGGGTATATATTGTCGCACAAATTGGTTATGTCGCGCATTGTGGCGAAATTTGATTTGTGTCATTTCAGGCATTAGGGACGGCGATACATTTAAGGTGATGTCACATGGTGACTGCTGTTGATATACTATATCGGCAACTGCGCCGCATTAATTTTTCATCCATAGTTACGCTCTGATTGATTCATTAGTTAAAATGCTAATAAAAATTATCGGCAGTTTGTAGGTTGTTTGGCAGCAAAACGTGCATTTACCAATGGGCATTCGACAGATCTCTTGACATCCCTCTAAAAGCTACGGATTCCACTTATTGGCCATATATCACGACCCTCAACCCTGCTTTATATTCCTTATTCATAGAAAATAGACAATATAGCGCAAAACTTTACCAGGAAACGCCATGTTAGTCAACTATTTCATTACCACAGTGACAATGGCTCACATTAATTTGCAGCTTGTCCTTTGTAGTAGGTCCTGTATCAAAAATAAAAACTACGTGATTCGAAAAAGGCCTCAGCGTCTGCATCTAGCTTGGTTCATTTGTACGTCTAAAATACAACACCCAACCACTATAGCTCTAAAAACGTCAATGTTACATGTTGGAAAGGTTACGTTTTCCATTATATTGCAAGTTGAATACTGTCGTTGATACTTTACTGTACTCTGTACATTACTGTAACCCATGTATTGATACAAGCAGTAACAGTTATAGGAGGAGAATGTAAATCACCAATGTATGATCACAGGGCATTTATAACATTCCAAGTATACATACATATATTGTGCACTGCCGCACAATCACAAAACTACGGTTGATCCGAACACGTATAATCAAACTCATGAAACACCGTATTCGGCCCGATGCCCGATGTTATCAATAAATAAGTATTCCAAACAGCCTCACTTGGGTATGACAGTCATTAACAGATACACATATATGTATGTTTGTACAAATAGATATATATATATATATATTTAAATATATATAGATATATGCGTGTGTGTGTAAAATATATATATATATATATAGATATATACATTTACATATTTACATATGTGTTTATATATTTAAATGTATACATATATATATATATATATATATATGTATATATACATATATATATATACATATATGTGTGTGTGTGTATATATATATATATATATATATATATATATCTATATATATATATATATATATTTATATATATTTATAATACATGGGTTACAGTAATGATATATATCTCTCTCTATATATATATATATATATATATATATCTCTATCTCTTTATATCTCTATATATATATATCTATCTATATATATATATATATAATATATATATATATATGTCATCTGCCATTTCATGCACAATCTGTGGTGACAGCTGATACAGAATGTGTTGTCAATAGGGCGCTCTTTACGTGTTTTGTACGATAGTTTGCAAGCGATGTGGTGCGTTTGAAATGCTCTGGCAATATTTCTTTAGCGTTGCTTGGTATTTTTATCATAGTCGCTACCAAAGGGCTTGTTGTAAGAAATGTTTCTCAATATTTTTCATCGTAAATTTAAGTGTGCTTTTGTTGCACTATGATATACGATAACGGGAAAATCCCTATGTCTACGACATAGTTGTTGCATAGCGAGTGCTAGCCATACTTTGTCCTTTTATAGTTGCCAAATAATCACTGGTTGATTTGTAACTTCCCTCTGTGCAGTGAAATTAGCAGACGCAATACTTTTTATCAATAGGTTTTTTCATAAAAGCTATTGGAAATCGAAATAATCTGAAATTATATTGTTTCTGGCATTTGAATGCCAAAGGGTATCTCGTCGAATATGGGGGATGTGGTGGGGAGTTGGTTTGATTAAAACGCACAATTCGTCAACGATGCAATGGCTATTTTAGCAGTTTAGTTTATTAATTTTATTTGATGATATGGATGTGGGAGTGGGGGTCGGTTACGTGTAGAGAGCGTATTCTAAAGAAACGAACATTGTATTATTTGTTATAAGTTATGTCGATATTAAACACTAATGGCTTGGTGATACATTTCAGCAAAGCCAATTACGTAACATATTTAACTGGATTTACCAACCGATTTCAGGGCATTAACGTCATGTGACGGAGGGGAGATTTCTGTTCGCAATGAATTTTGTCACACTCTCGTACATCACTCACCATCATATATTTATATTTTATGAATTGCTGCTCCTCGCAATCTACCCTTATTCAAAGATGCTTTGCGTCGCCGCACTCACTATATAAAGTTGGGTTGGTTATTAATTGAAGCGATATAACACATCTCTTACGACATTCCGCTGAAATGGGATGTCCGATTCTTCATTTTGTATAGGCTGACTTATGTTTTCTTACTTGCATCGGTGTCGTCGTCATTTGAATATCGAATTCACTGCAATTTCTTGAGATCAACCTCGAGCGACCGACATCAATCAAGGTAACAGCACATCTTTCGTAATCAGTGTGGCTGGCGCCACCGAGGCTTATTCGTTCGCTACCTCTCAGGTGACGCATGCATGGCAAGAAGGAAATTTACCATAATAACTAAGTAAATGGTCCACTTGATCATCAACTTAGGACACGTCGGTTATCACCACGAACCTTGGGATATTAGGTATGCATTGATTGACACAATGTGCTATCGAGCAGCAGAAGATTCCAAACCACGATGAAAAGACGAGTGTGGTGCTTTTGAAAGAGTTCATTAAAAGAAAGACCCCGAAGCTACAGCCTCTCATTGCGGAAGAATGTAAACGCATTCCAGGTGTTAACAATGACAAACTTATCAAGCTTCACCTCGCCAGCTCAAGCCTAACACAAAACTATATGTGTATATATATATATATATATATATATATACATATATATATATATATATATATATATATATATATATATATATATATATATATATATATAGAGTATATATATATATATATATATATATATATATATGTATATATTTTTATTTATATATATATATATCTATATATTTATATATATCTATATATATATATCTATATATTTATACATATATATATATATATATATATATGTATATATATATAGATATATATATGTATACATATATATATATATGTCTATATATATATATATATATATATAGACATATATATATAGACCATATATATATATATATATATATATATATATATATATATATATATATATACTATATATATATATATATATGTGTATGTGTGTGTGTGTGTGTGTGTGTGTGTGTGTGTGTGTGTGTGTGTGTGTGTGTGTATGTGTGTGTGTGTGTGTTTATCTGAACAATTTCCTCGACATGAGTTATTTTGTCATATGTTGATTTGTTTGTGCCGTTATTAAGCGAGGCAAGATGATCTTCGTGATCAGGTTACAAAAGAACATTGAATGATGTCGTGGTTGCCGCTGTAGATTAGCCGCAAGCTTACGCTCCCCGTGGAACTACCCACTTTCAACTATTTCTCAGTGGGCCACCCGCTGTTATCTCTGTTGGCCCTATGAATGCTAAAGTCTCTAGCAGCTCTCAACTTGTCACAATGTGCCACTGGGATCATAGCGACGGAAATGTCATACTTCTCATTACCGAAATATGTCCGGGGATTAACAAGACTTGAGTGATAGATTTTATGAATGGTGTTATAATCTATGTCATAGCTCTGCAGACGTGCATACTATACGAAAGGTCGGTTGGCCGTCTTGCCTTAAAGTATATCTTTCATTTAATGATGCCAGTCACCTCTATTTGTACATTATGGGGCGTCTAAAGTATTTATAATTCACATCATATGGTACTTGTTCCTTTGCACTTAATGCGGATTAATCATGACCTATACCATACCCTTTCTTGTTTGCCGATGTTTGGCTCCGAATATGTCGTTAAATGTTAATTTTTCGGGTCGCGACTCACTTTTGCCAAAGTGTTTCTTTCAGTGATTTTTTATTGGCTACTCAGCCTCTGGATATATGCCATGGATAAAGCTAGTGGGCGTATACTTGTATTTTATGCAGCATGTCCTTGCACAGTTAACGTGAAATCATACGAATGACCTTATTTCACGTTAATCTAACGGCTTTCACTCCTTGATTTCGACCCTTTGTGCCGTTGCATTCACCAGATGGTAAATTGGCGTGTAAACTGTGACGTTAAGGCACAGTGCTTTTAAATGTACCACTTGCGTGAGCAATTATGTTCTCACATCCTGCAGTTGTCCATGTCATTTTAAGGTAGGCCTTCATTGCGAATGGTGGAATTGCCCTCCAGCGGCAGTGACCTAGAGAATAGCACTAATACTGTCCTGATTTGTGTAGGCGGCGCAACACGGACTTGTTCACGACCTCTCTTTGATGACATACATGATAAGATGGGCGATCACGATCTTGACATTATGCATAAGCCACAAGCTTCTCGACATTGATGTAAACCATGTTGTTTGAACATGTCTAGCACCAGGGGCAAATTAAATGTCCTAACGTGTATGTTTCGGGACAAGGACAGCGCTTCATAGTGCACATAGAAAATTACTCATTTGGGTCGACAATCCGTAATTTTGCCTGTGGCTTTTGTGTTGATCAATCCAGACGCAAGGAATTAATCATGCCGACTTGGGCACAATTAAATGGGGCAGATTCCGGCCGGTAAAAACCCAAACTAACTTTACCGTCAGTTATTTACGGCCAGCAAATTTATCATTAGTCAAAGTGCGAATCACAAATTTGTGATAAGATGACCGCCAGGTGACGCCAAAGCATAAAAGTTGACATAAATCGCTTGGAAATGCTATTGATTCGGCGCCGTTTCCGTAATGCGGTTCAAATAAGATGTTATCTACTACAATGCCGACCGTCGCCTACCTACCCTTAGCCCCGCTGTGACCCCACCGTAATGACCGCCTTAATTTCAACCCAAATCTTCGCATGGACCAAATATTTGTCAAAGCGATTGAGTATCTAACGCAGGAAATTCAATATATGCCGTAGATTTTAGGTGGTTTTTGCCTTGACGGCGACGACCTTGCAAACTTTAATGCGCCTGGGCATTGAACTAATAAGCATCCGGCTAGGTGGAGCAATCTGAAAAGCAAATATTACAATCTAGAGTTTGTGTGTGGTAGAAGTGTCCTCGATTACACAACCGCCGTGAATGTCATGGTTGTAGCTGTAAACTTACCACACGCTTACACAACCCCCCGGAGCGAAGCACTATCAGCTATTGCTCAGCGCGCCACCCGCTGGTTTTGTCGCTGTTGGCACTACGAATGCTCACGACTCTAGCAGCTCTCAGTTGGTCACAATGCGCCACTGGGATCATAACGATGAAACTGTCATGCCTCTCGCTACCGACATATGACCGGGGAACAGCAAGACTTGAGTGATGGATTTGATGAATGGTGTAATAAACAATACCATAGCTCTGCAGTCGTGCATAATGTATAATATGTCGGCTGGTCGTATTCTCCCATATCGATCGAAACTCATCAACATGATTGAGGCGGGAATCCACACATGACCTTTCGTTATTAAAGACTTAAAGCCGAGGAAGGTAAGGTACGCCCCGTCGCCAATGTGAGCAACTTATTTTATGGTGTTGACCGTAAATACACGAGGACACAATCTCAAGTAGTAATTACGCTGTGACTATACATCGATTTCCGAATAAATGAATCATGGTGCCCACTTGACCTTCGTGTGGCCACAGGAGCGAAATTGGCTTCGCCCGTACACACAATGCCCATATATGTTCAACTGTAGACATTCAATGAACTAGAACAATGTTTGTATAAGACGGACTTGACAATTTCGATGTTAATGTTGATAATGTGCAGCGCATATTGCATGTGAAAGACGGGCATGCCGATTTCAGTGTTAATACTGATGACGTGCATTGCATATTGCATGTGTAAGACGAGAATGCCGATTTTAGTTTTAATGCTGATGAAGTGCATTGCATATTGCAAGCGTAAGACAGACAATCCGATTTCGTTGTTAATAATGATAATGTGCCGCGCATATTGCATGTGTAATACGGAAATGACAATTTCGTTGCTAATGTTAATAATGTGCAGCGCATATTGCAAGCGTAAGACGAGCATGCAGATTTTGGATCCCGATGATGATGTGCATTGCATTGCGCAGACATTCCGATTTCGGTTTCATGTATAAGACGGACATGTGTAATACGAAATGACAATTTCGTTTTAATGTTGATAATGTGCAACGCATAATTCGTGTATATACGTACGGAAATGCGAATTTCGGATTTAATGTTGATAATGTGCAGCGCATATTTCATGTATAAGACGTGCATGGCGATTTCGATTCTAATGCTGATAATGTGCAACGCATAATTCGTGTATAGGACGGACATGTGAATTTCGGATTTAACGCTGATAATGTGCAGCGCATATTTCATGTTTAAGACGGACATGTCCATTTTGGTTTTAATGCTGATAATATGCCACGAATATTTCATGTTTAAACGGACATGCCGATTTTGGTTTTAACGCTGATAATGTGCAGCGCATATCTCATGTATGAGTCGGGCATGAAAATTTTGCAGCAGCACCCTATTAAACTAAAAAATGATGGTATAGTTACCATCAACTGCCACTCACACAACATGCATGGCTACGTCGTCTTAGAGAGTGCAATCTGGTTAGTTAGAATAGCTCATTTGTTTCATCCATGGATGCTTTATTGGAAACATTCAATAACATGCTTTAACACCGAATGTCGAGTACTACTGACACATAGTTTTAAAGTGGAAGCAATATAGAACATTAATAATGCTGTTATATTGAACACCAATATCACCGCAACATTGAACATCGATATTGCAGTGATATTGAAAAACAATATTGCAGTGACAATAAACATTGATATCGCAGTGTGACAGCTTAGCTAACTGTATGGCACAAGTAAATCGACATTGAAGTGTGCTCACGTAGTCAACAAGATACAAAATCGCTGACTGGTGTGCAGGACACAGCTCGGTGCATGCAGTGACGGAAATTCTTGTTCAGAAGGTAATTGAGCACCAGGTTGACGGCGCTGTGGGCGTAGCCAAGCCAACGACTGTAAGGCAGAAACACGGTCGTCATGTAACGGTAGCCAAGGTCAAAGCACATCGAAGTCACGTTGCATGGCAATCAACAAAATATGAATACAGCAATCAAAGCAATAAGCATTCGGGCGACGCCCTTCAGACCAAGCATTGCCGTGGCACTCTTACCAGGCTTTTTCTGGTGAAACTCGTCTGAGCAGAAATTCTTTCCGATAAGGGAGCAGCAGACAATGATATATATATATATATATATATATATATATATATATATATATATATATATATATATATATATATATATATATATATATATATATATATATATATATATATACATATATATATATAAATATATATATAGACATTTATTTATGGATATTTATATAAGTATATATGTATATATATACTTACATACATATACATATATACATATATTTGTATATATATATATATATATGTATAGATATATCTATAAATATTTATGTATGTATACCTATCATAACATATATATATATATATATATATATATATATATATATATATGCTAGTATATACATATACTTTTATATATATATATATATACATCTATAAATGCATATATCTATAAATATATATATATATATGTGTATGTTTATATTAATCTCACTTAAATATTTAAAAATATATACATAATATATATTTGAATAAAGATATATCTATATATATATATATATTATCATATATATACATATATATTTATATATACATATATATATACATATGCACATATGTATATAAAAATATATATATATATGCTTATATATATATATATATATATATATATATATATATATATATATATATATATATATATATATATATATATATATATATATATATTTTGTTGATCGCTCCCCCACATAATCAAACCACTGCTGTTACCTGATTGATCCAAACATGTGACAAGGGTCCTATGACCTTAAATAGCATCAATACCGCTTTAGAACGTAACTGTCGCAATGTTTCGATTAGTCATACATTTCCTTTACGGCAAAGCATCAACAGGCTTGATGTGCTTCTCTACGGTGCACTGCCTGGGCTTGGATTTTTAAAGGCAATTATGTAATGCGATATGACAAAACTTAACTTCGGCATACGGCAATGTAAAACCGAGATTGACTAGGCCAACTGCTAATGCGATAACAGCGGTCCATCAATCGTAATCGCTATAAAGACGGCGATAATGTTTTTGAGTGTGTCTATCAGACAACGCAACATGTTTCATATGTGTTCCCTGTGCCAATTCGGAAGAGATGGAAGATCCTCAATAACTGTGAATTGCTTTACAGTTGATAGTCTTTTTAATACAACCTATGCACTACATCAGCTGCTTGCTAATTCACGTTTCTTATGATCTTTTTCATTACCAGTGCGTCACACTGAATGCTCACGTTTCTTTTAACGATTAATGTCAACACAATAACATTATTTGCTTCCAATATTGTATATGTGAATCAAAGTAGGCTGGTTTACTTTATAACACTGCTAAATAAAGCATGCTGAAGAGCATTACTCTCATGCTTTTTACTTGGCTACGTGTATTTGTGAGATGCAGAAAGCGAATGCAGGCACCAAATAACACACTCATGTGGATGTGCCGATAAACCCTGAACTAACTACACTTAAATCACCTGAAACGATTGCCTAACTGACTGCCAGTTATGGAACCATCCGCATCGTAAAGGTTGAACTGTGACAAGCAACATTTTTAATAACAACCAGCATGGGTGTTAGACCATTAATATTCATTTAACGACATGCTAAATCTCTTTACATGTGTCTTTATTTAGCTTATTTTTGAGTGTAACATTGCACGTGCGAGTTGAACATCGATTGCATATTTAGTGTCTTATCCGAGTTGCTAAACAATTTCTAATAGCCTCAAACAATCTGAGTAAAGCATGCCGCTCATGTCATGTGATATAGCAGGGACCTTAACCTACATATTATTGATTTCATTTAAGCCCGGCCGTTTATGAATTGAAGCCACAAGTGAATTGCCTTGTCAAATGAAGAATTATTTGGTACCATGTATATACCACGCATACAAGTAATGACGGTATTATAAAACACATACCTACAGATCAAGCCGGGTAAGCAGCCTTCTTGATTTACCCGGAAATATTTTGCTCATATACAAATGTTGCTCTGTTGTCGTTGACTTCCTTCGAATTCGGTATAGGCGTAAATCAGTCAATATCATTCTAATGTTACTATTTTTGTTGTATTTATTGGCTTCCACAAACCCGCCCGAATACAGCAAATCAATTGAGAAAGAAACCATGCTAGTTTTATTGCATTGGGTAAGCGTGCTTGCAAATGTTTCCCAGATAAAACCGCCCTCACCGTAAAAGACCCCGACAGAAACCTTAGGGTTCATCGTTTCCCCTACTAACCGAAACACAGGTCGCATTGACGACGAGTAATGTATAAGATGGTTTGAAATTTCAACCAATATGATGGTCATGACTTCATTCACCATCGTTAAAGTATTATGACGCTGATTAAACCCAATGCGTCATAAAAAGCGTTATCAAACAGAACAATATTCATTTCGATCGTATATGAGCTTCCAGCGTGCTGCCGGCGCTGTTTGTCTTAAAATGAGCTATTTATACTGGCTTGGCTTATTTCTTTGTATTCGGCCTGGAAGGCGCGGACGGGTGGGCGGGCTTCTGGGGGTAAACCCGTCCGAATGGACGACTCATCCGTCCAATGTACGAATAGACCTGTCTCCGGCTAAGACCCTGTACATCAGGAGGAAGATCAGCAAAGTGAGGCTGGTCAAATCGTGCCATGATTCCAACAAAGTCTGATAGCTAGGCACCCGAATTACTCATCTCAAGACTCAAATTTACACAAATGCAGCCACCTCTAGAACTGATTCGGGTAAAAATAAGGAAAAGATGTGCAATTTATTGTCTATTGCCTACCCATAAATCTCCAGATTTTATAACTTTTATACGTGTAAGACTGGCGAATTCGCCAACACGCTAGGTGCGTGCAAAGGCAATCTTAAACATAAACTTCGCTTATCCTTGTGTAGCAATTTATCTGCTTAGAGACTAGGGTTAAATGTGTGCAATAGTAATACAATTGTTACTTATATTGTGGCGATTTTCTACTGTACCAAAGAATCTCATTCCTGTTCAAGGCTATTTTAGTGCATTCTAGACATCATTCGTAATCGATAATGAAGCACGAGAATGAAGATAACCACGATTGTGTGCATGTACGGTGATCCATATTTCCAGAAGAGTCACATAGTGGGACGGCTCTGATGATTAAAAGTGATTTTACTGGGATATTTAGACAACAGCGCTGTTAAAAAAGAAATAAAGTTAGGTTTGTGAGATATACATCCAAAAGAATCTATATGCTGGTATTCTCTTTTTTGACTTCTAACGTATTACATGATTATTAGTTCTTGCATGATCACGTGTATGATGTGAGATATTAAAAACCGACGAGCGGTGCCCGGGTTTCCATTCCCAACACACCGAATAAGAATCTATTGCAACTGCACCCTTGAACAATACCTTACGTCTAAGAATATCCATAAAGAAATAATTAGAGTGTTACGTTCGGATTGAAAAGGGGTTGGATGCTATTATATTGTATTGGGTACATGTGGAGGCTGTTTGTGCAATTAAAAGATATTATGAAGGCTTGATATGTAAATACGGCGCACTTCCGGCATTGCTGTGTTCAAGATAGGTGAAACTAATTCCCAATACGCACGCTTTTACTATGAGTAGCAAAGTAACTTATGCCGAGTCAACGTAAACAACGACAACAGAGACCAGGGGATTTGGAGAGTGTCGTGCAAGTGCATTATATTATCTATGAATAAGTCCTTCAGTTAAGCGAAATCACCCTGCCCTTATAATGGAATGCTGAATATAAATTCCTCCCATGATGTTTTGCTCAGGTGACATTATCTTTACCATGTGATATCTGGTATCTCTAAGTGACAACCTAAATGACATATTGCATAAGAGATATCATGCTAGCTTGTGTTATTCGAAACACCAAGACAAAATATCATGTGTCACTAATGATATTTCTTTTGCACATGGGGTTTTAATGAACTCTTAACTATATTCTAGGTGCCCGATATGTCTCATTTTCAAATAAACAAAATATCCCGTAAATGTAATGCCTTTGCGCGTTACTACTCGCAGTTCACCATTTTGTATTTTGCTATTACATCAGGTTTGGTGGCAAATAGAAATTTCCTGGTCGACTCAATGCATAAGTGTGTCGATCATTACCAGGGGCTTGCCTTAAGATGTAACAGCTTCCAGGGGGTTAGTAACAAATAACTCAAATTGTAAGGAGAAGAAGGATGTTTTCTTCGGAATCAGCCTAAGCTTCTTCAAACGGCAGTGACGGAGGTCGGTTAACTCTCCTGCACCCTGAAGCTAGGCCATGCTTTTTAAGTATCCTCTCTGTCAACCATGAATCGCTGAAATCACAAAGATGCAGGTGCTCTATCGTCTGGTCACAATTGGGATTTTGAGCGACCACTGCACTCTGATTGGATGATGTATCATGTTATTTGACAATGTCACTTTCACAATGGTGCAAAATGATTGTCTACATATCTATTTACCTTTACTTGATTGGCAAGATGATGCGCATATAAATTATTATATTTGGATTCAGCGTGTGGTCAGCGTGATTATGTGTCTTATCAAACTGAGTAAACGCACTCCTTGTGCTGCGTTTTCTTCAACACAATCCGTTAATTAAGATATGTGAATGAAGAGATAGATCTGGATGCGCATGTGCATTGGTCAGTTGGGACTGTGAGCTTCTAGAGATGATGTGATCTCATTATGATGACGCAATGGTAATATGTAGGAGCGTCTTCAATGCGGTGGTTATCACTTTGAAGCTTTTAAAGGCTCATTTTGTATCCGTTTCAGAACCTGTTGACAGTTCTTCTTACCATATCTAGTATTCCCCTTCACATATATGATTGCATATATCTGACCTACTGACTAAAACGCAACTTACAGTCGTGTAGGTATCTCAGGAACTAGTCGACTTTATAGTATTCATATGTGGCAGTATGTTCCAATAGAGCCGGAGGGGCTTGCTATGCCCTACCTGATATATATTTGAGGTGCCTGACATCTTCTATCATATATTACAGTAATCGAACATCATGATGCAACAACTTCCTGCTGCACCAAATGGCAACATGCTTTTGATATCCCCCATAATGCCTATTCACGTGTCATTTGAAAAATCTCAAAGCCATCAGCAATTGACGATGTGAGCAAAGACACGTCTTATCAAAGTCTATGCCGTCCTCAAATTATTTCTAAGGCTTTGTTCCTTTTATGATTATAACATATAGTTTTGTCCTTAGGCCGACATCTTTATGTTAATTATATGCAATGAATAGGCAGTGATAATGTTCGGCCATATTTGTCCTCCACAAGAACTATTTCTATTGTAGGAAAATGTATGCACCAAAACAAACGATTGATAAACAATGCACTCTATATGTATCTTCCGAAAACAGGAAGTACCATGTATGTGATGTTTAAAAGCGTTGATAAATGTACTGTTTTGACTAGATACAACGTCATAATATGACGTAGATATATGCATGTTACAGGACAATGCATGATATTATTCAACTTTGAGTTATTTGTAGAATAGTGTAATCATTTTGCTACTTAAACGTCAATACTTATTACAGGAAAATGTTCAAAGTAATGCAATTTAGTCCCGACCGCAGTATAAACCTGTGATTTTCACTATTCGCGTCAGCTGCTACGGAGTTATGTGAGCGGCTTAGGAAACATAAGATTTGTAAAACACTGAGAACCGCCTATTGATAATATTTAGAGCCACCTCTCGATGAAGCTTCATGTAGCTCTAGTAAAGCTTGATAGGCTATATAGTAAAACTATAAATTAAGGGATGCCACCCGGCTGACAGCTTCCAGGGGCATTTTATCCACCAAGCTATTCACGGATATCCTAACCTCACAACGTAAAAGGGACAAATGTAAGGTATGCCTTTAACCCCCAACTATGCGCTGATTTCCGCGATAACTTAGCTTACACTGCCACAGGTTAATGCCATGTTGGGAAAAACTTCTATACACAGGGCGGGTTGCCACAAATATTGTTTCATACAGCCATAACGTTGGATGCCTTTTCATTACTCAGAACAAAGGTAATTATCGTCCGACACGTGATTAAAAGCCTCTAGAAACAAAGGTTCGTTCATTATCCTGGTGATTATAACCAAAAGCAAAGGCCACTTATTAGTTATAACTATACGTTATTGAATACTTCCATATTCTCTCAAATGAGACATTGTTCCAAAGACAAAGGTAAGGTTGCCGTATTTGGTCATGGAAACGCAAGATCGGAAATATTTGTCAAACAAATGGTATAAGTAAACAAGTCATATGTCATGTTAGATTAACAACTCGCAAGTCTATTCCAATTCATGAGATTGAGCTTATTGAACGTCTTACAAAGCAACAGTAACGTACACGATGACCTGTATCTAATTTAAACATGATAATCACATATCGATACTATGTCGTAGTTACTAACGTCACTCCTACATACTCCCTGTGGCAAGACAACAGCGCCGACTGCACTTGGAATATGCATAGAACTACCTCACCAATGCAATGTTACATTTGCTTGGACAAGTGGCTTTAGTTGACAAATGATGCTCTGTGTAGGTCAGTGTAACAGGCCCGGCAACAGGCATGGTTACTTCATTAATTATTCGCTGTCAAACAAGAGCTGAGTAGAGTTATATATATTATGTGTGCACCATCACCAATGATAAGTAGCCCGGGTTGAGGACCATCCGTGACTACTTATTGATGTCTATCGCTTTGCTAAAATACAGGATAGCGCATAGTTATATATTTACTCACAATTGTTTTGGCATAATCCATGAAGTTCTATTGATTAGATTTTTCACACGTTTCACACATTAGTTGAACATTTGCAGTATCAAAACGTTATTATCTGGCTGGCCATCTGGCTTGCATATTGCCCCCGTTATTGAAAAGCATTAAAAAAGCACAAAATAAATATTTCCTCCAGGAATTCTTACCTTTTCAAAAGCTTGGTTTGAATGCAATGCCCCTGGATTAGGAATCCCGGCTAAGTGCCACCACATTGTTTAAGTAAATTTGTTAAAGGATATTTGACTGATGGGTTTTATTGAAAATGTTATGTATTTATGGAGGCCGCCGAGATAAGATGTACTTCGCCACGATATTCAAATAATATGCTAGAGTTCCCTGTTATATCAGAACTATTTATATTGTCGAGGTACACTATATCGCAGAAAACTGATTGCTGTGTTTGGCATATTGCTAGTATTGTTGTGGGTGTTTAAAATATCCTTAAAATGATAACATTCAGCTTACTTGCAGATATAATCATGGTACATTGTGCCATGTAACACCGATGCCGGCACCACATAACAACAATCGCACAAATATTTCATGACTCACTGGTGAACTTTTCTGTTCTTGGCCATCAGGTCTTAATGAACTTCTATCTTATTTCGTGTAGTGAACCAATTAACTTTGTATGGATACATGTGATTGGAGCACCAGCATTTGCGGCTATTTCATTCAGTCCTATGGATCGACCTCTTCACAATAACAAGTTGACGCCATAACAACCCACCAGGGAAACAAATTTCAAATGCAAACCTTATTCTAGCAGATGAACCTAAACATCAGAAGGCTGCAATAGATGAACACGTCGGACACAACATGGCAACAGGATGCAGTTTGGTAGTCTTTGCCCGGGAACGCTTAGCATCAAACATTAAATCAACCCTACGCACAAGACGATAGAAAGTCTCAGTGTTGCAACCGAAGAATTCCTGTATCTTTCCTTTGTAAGTAAAACGGTTAAAACAGTCAATCCTCATATAGCACATTTGAACGCAATTTATCTATGACAGACACATTGGCAATCGTAAAGCACCTTCACCGAGTGACTGTGAAATTGTTTAACAGTGACATTGAACACAGTCCCCGTTTGCTTCCCGCACCTTTCATCACTCAAATGAACACAAGCTCGAGATGAATCACTGGAGGCATCTTATCATACTGCAAGATATTTACTGTCGTAGAACGGAATGAACATCTTTCTTTCCTGAACACATTTTCGCGCTGCCGCATGGCTTACAAGTTATAGGATTGGCTCTTTTCTGTTTTGTTGATTTTTGCTAAGTTGTTGATTAGCTGTAATTCTACTTTTATCCGTTCATCAGATCAGTGTAAGCTATGTAGCTATGCAATAAACTGCTGAAGTTATCAGTATTAAAACTAAAACAGTGCTTCCATGTTCTTTACGGGCATAAACTAATATTCCTTGACAGTATTCTAAGCATTAGTCTATCTGAAGTGGCGTCTTTCCGCACATCATAGATAAGATTGTTTAATATTCCACACATCTGACAACTCCCGCTACATATATGTGTTGTAAGCATCGATTATATGATATATGCTGCAATATTATCAATAGGCATTTGGATGTAAAATGACATGAATAAACCACTTTACACGGTCGAATAAACTACTGCAAAGTACGGTATCTGATAAACATGCATACATCATTCCATATGATGAACAACGCAACATAAGCAAGTACTTGCTGCATCCCCTCTTGCATAGTATTCAGTATTTTGTATGTTTGACACACAGACTTCTATACATATACTCTATCCTACGACATTATATGGCCATTCATAGTGCCAATTTGCACTAATCAACTGGTTTATGTGTTTGTTTGTTGGAAATAAAGATAACCCCTTTTTTATGTACATTCAAAATAAAAGTCACGAAAAAAGCATCGGTTAATTTGTGGACCGTATCGCAAAGAACATATTGGCCTTACTTGATGCACGTACAGTGAGTGATGCATTGTGGACATGTTGGATGCGTCTTTAATGTGTGAAGTAGGCAGGGATCAGAAGAGGTAGGCAGTCTGCGTTTCTTTTTATGACAAATACTATTCTTCCGACAATATGGTTAAATGACATTATTATCTGTATATTTGCACCGTTGTACCAAAAACACACGAATATTGACGGTTATTGGTTGTTACCTGTATTTTATATATGTCTGTGATAGCATTTTTAAAGTAGCGTTTTCAAACCTGAAACCCATAATTTGCAAGATAACACATACATCTGTTATCGGTACGACTTGGGCAATATTGCTCCGAGGCGCCATTGGCATTTCTGTAGGTGGTGTTAATGCTGTGTTGCATGACAACGGTAATTAAACATGATCTAAGGGCATTCGATCACAAAACACTATTAGAATGTCAATTAATTCTGCTATGGTATATTACAATGCAGAGGAATAACCTAGCTGAACGGAAACCGGTTGTTCGTCTCAGGAGCAGACTTAATAGTGGGTTCTTACAACTTCATTGCAACGGTATTTTAACAGCTTTATCTGCGGTCCCTGCAATCTTACAGATGCTTTCAATTTAAACACATAATTCAGACTCGCGTGGCAACGTTGTCATAGTTGACGCATTACAACAGGCAAATTAGAGTTTTTATATGGGTTACAATGCAAAACAAATGTAAATCTTCTAGTTATAATAAGATCTTTGCCAAATCCTCGTGTTGTAACACATGATTAGTTTTAGGCACCAAGGGCTGGGTATAATGCTGCGAAACACGCACAACATCAAAGCCGGGGTCACCCTCTAATTAAGTCTTCGGACAAGTTTATTCCATGGCTACAACGCACAGTTCTGCCCTCAAATGGACAAACACCGCCAGTTATGGATTGTGATTTATTTACATGGTGAAGTGTGGCTATCCACGGGTTACATTTGACGTTGCCAAGCAGCATATATATCGTCGACAAATGATAGTAAGAAACATTTTATTCTTATATGATATATACGACATTCGTCAAGAGGTACATATCAAGAAGGCGACTGCACAAAATTCACCAATATGGATTCTTGTTTAGATTTTCCCAGCATTGTTGACTCTGCACTGACTACTTAAAACATCTATTTTGAAATGATGCACATTACCAGACAAATAAACGGAAGGACATACATTCAAGGAATTGTACGATTTCAAGTAGGGTATTGTGCTAATTAGTACTTATTTGATTTCATTTCTAAATGGTTGTATCCGTTTGACTTTTGGTTGACAAGGGTAAATATATAACACTGTAGAATAGAGTAAAGCATGATGCTTCCAAAATATCGGAAATGTCCATGCTACGGTGTCGACTGCATGGCACAGTGATGAATGCATCACGGTCGCTATCGTCTGGTGGCTACATATTGTTGCCCAGATTGGATATGTCACGCATTGCGGCGAAATTTGATTTGTGTCGTTTCAGGCATAAGGGATGGCGATACATTTAAGGTGATGTCACATGGTGACTGCTATCAATTTCCTATATCGGCAACTGCGCCGCATTTATTTTGCATCCATAGTTACGCTCTGATTGATTCATTAGTTAAAATGCTAATAAAAATTATCGGCAGTTTGTAGCTTGTTTGGCAGCAAAACGTGCCTTTACCAATGAGCGTTGGACAGATCTCTTGGCATCCCCCTAAAAGCTACGGATTCCACTTATTGGCCATATATCACGACCCTCAATCCTGCGTTGTATTCCTTATTCATAGAACATGGACAATACAGCGCAAAACTTTACCAGGCAACGCCATGCTAGTCAACTATTTTATTACCACAATGACAATGGCTTTCATTAATTTGCAGCTTGTCCTTTGTAGTAGGTCCTATATCAAAAATAAGAACTAGGTGATTAGAAAGAAGCCTCAGCATCTGCAACTAGTTTGATTCATTTGATGGTCTAATATTCAACACCAATTCACTATATAAATATATATATATATATATATATATATATATATATATATATATAAATATATATATATATAAATATATATACATATATATATATACATATATATACAAATGAATAAATATATATGTATATATATTTATATATATATATATTTATATATATATATATATATATATATATAATATATATATATATATATATGTAAAAGATATATATATCTATATATATATATATATCTATATATATCTATATCTATCTATATCTCTATATCTATATATATATATATATATATATATATCTCTATATATATATATATATATCTCTATATCTATATATATATATCTCTCTCTCTCTATTTGTGTATGTGTCATCTGGCATTTCATGCACCATCTGCGGTGACAGCTGATACAGAAAATATTGTAAATAGGGCGCTCTTTACTTGCTTAGTCCAGTAGTTTTCGAGCGATGGTGTGCGTTTGAAATGCTCTGACAATATTTCTGTAGCGTTCCATGGGGATTTTATCATATTCGCTACCAAAGGGCTTGTTGCACGAAATTCTCTCAATATTTTTCATTGTCAATTTAAGTGCACTTTTGTTGCACTATGATAAAGGATAATGGTAAAATGCATTTGTCTACGAAATAGTTTTTGCATAGTGAGTGCCAGCCATAATGTGTCACTGGTTGGTTTGCAACTGACCCCTGTGCAGTGAAATTAGCAGTCGCAATACTTTTCATCCATAGGTTTTGGCATAAAAGCTTTTAGAAATCGAAATAAATCTGAAATTATATTGTTACTGGCATTTGAATGTTTAAGCGTATTTCGTCTAATAAAGGGGATGTGGTGGGATGGATTGTTGGAATAAAGAGTAGCAAATCGTCAACGATCCAATGAATGTTTTTGCAGTTTAGTTTTTTGATTTTATTTGATGATAGAGATGGGGGGGGGTGGTGGGGGTCGGTTACGTGTAAAGAGCGTATTCTAAAGAAACGAGCATCGTATTATTTGGTATTAGTTATGTCGATATGAAACGCTCATGGCTTGGTGATACATTTCAACAAAGCCAATTACTTTATACATTTTGCTGGATTGACCAGCCTATTTCAGAGACAAGACTACTACGCATCAGTTGATCTAACTAGGGCGAGAAAACATCTAAAATACGGATCGTTTAGTCTTACGATATAATTTACCTGATTCTGACACAAATGGATCGTGTAGCGAGCTTTTGTGCGGATTCCATGTCATTGTGGGGTAACGATATTCTCTCATATCAATCAAAACTCATCAACATGATTGAAGAGGCAATCCTCATGTGACCTTTCATAGAAGGGCATCAATGATGATGCCATTAAAGACTTAAAGCCATGGAAGTTCTGCACAATTTCCATGACACAGGTTATTGTGTATTATGCCGAATTGTTTATGCCGTTATTAGGCGAGGCAGGATGATCTTCGTGATCAGGTTACAAAAGAGCAGTGAATGTTGTCATGCTTGCAGCTATAGACTAGCCACAAGCTTACGCTCGCCACGGAACTAAGAATTTTGCAACTATTGCTCAGCGCGCTTCAACTATTGCTCAGCGCGCCACCCACTGGTTTGTTCTCTGTTGGCCCTACGAATGCTTATGACTCTAGCAGCTCTCTGCTAGTCACAATGAACCACTGGAATAATAACAACGGAATTGTCACGCTTCTCGCTACCGACATATGTCTGGGCATTATGGGACGTTTAAGGTCCTTATAATTCACATCATATAGTACTTGTCCTTTGCACTTTATGTGGATTAATCACGACCTATACCATAGGCCTCTTGCTCGCCGATGTTTGGCTCCGTATTGGTCGTTAAATGTAACACTTTTCCGAGTCACGACTCACCTTTGCTAATATGTTTCTTTCATCTAGCATCATTTATGTGGCATATAACGTGGTCAATCAACTTTGCAAACGCTGAAGTATTGTTCTGAAAACGATGAGATACCACTGCATATGATTAATCAGATTCTGTCGAGATATTGCGTTCTGGTGTCGTTTTAATTATGATCTAGGCGTCTGATATGTCACTTTGTCGAATGATCACATGATAGCTACCCCGCAACAGCGATGCCTCATTGGCATTCGTATTCTCAGTACACATATTCGTCACCTCGGGTAGACATGGTTAAGCAGCTAGAAGATATGCGTTACATTTTTATTGACTTAAGGCCAGTGTATCTACATTATATTAATGACGCGTGAATTTCTCGCGATTTATGCTAAATAGAGATAACTATGTTGCTAGTGTATATGCGCAGGCAGTAGTTGGTTGGGGACAAATATTCTTCTAGATCCATAGGGAAACGCATTTATTACAAAGTCTGTCGGTCATCAAAGTACAAGAGAAGCCATAATGATGTAAATGTTGTAGGTGCCGCAATAGAATATTTGAATTGAAACTGTTGGTGGAAAGTGGTCAGTGTTACCGCCACCACTGCCTGCGAGCTGAGAATAATCAAGTGCATGCCGTCAGAGCAAGAGAAGACAATTTTAGCGTATTGGCCTCAAATAGCAGGGGTCAACACTCTCAAGCATTCTGAATCTATCGATTGAATTTCTGAACAAAAAAATGAACACCACACTGATGCCATATGGCCGTTAAGCAATTGAGGCAAAATAAGATGCAAGTGAAGACTAGTAATGGTCTGAGCTGTGCAACTAGCAGATTACGGCCAGGCAGGAAGCTCTAAAAGGCAAGAGAGCTGGAAAGATCGATGAAGACCCAAGTATCCATGAATGCGAGGTTGCAGTAATGCAGTAATTAATTGGTAGTGTACTAATGTGATCGTATATACATCTTGCAACTAGACAGTGTTTGAAGTGTAGTGATATATAACTTTTTACACAGGATACATTGTTACCACCTACACAATAACCCTTCTTGAACTCGTGGGTATAATTTCGTGTTATGTTCCAGAATTTTATTTGTTATCCTTGGGCAATAACCATTCCAGCAAACAATATCGATTGCTAGGGCTGACATGCCCTTTTAATGACGGAAATAACCTTTCCTGCACATGACTGTATGTCTAAATATTTAATTAATTGTCTCAAATGATGTGCAGATAACGTTAACGAACTGATCTTATCTTAGAAAGAACGTATATTATCATATATCAGGTTTATATATCGAGACTACATTGTTGTGGAATGTTCAAGCAATACTACGCATTAGTCTGCACATAATATGTATGCTTTGTCTTTGGTCTTGTAATATATATGCCACTATTCGCAACCTTGTGATATTTTGTATAAAAATCCACAGGTACTGGGTGTTGTCATCGTGTGGGTTTTTTTAATACTGTTCAATGCATCACAGATTGATTCCTTCACTCTAGAATCTCAAAGATTTATCTTCAAGCATGGAATCAACGTTTACGAATGACCTACCAGTTGTCGTGTTATTCCAAAGCAAACTGTTTGCATAACTAGACAAGAGAAAAACACTGTTTGTATAACAAGACGAGAGCAAACACTGTTTATATAACACGACATTAGAACAAACACTGTTTATATAACAAGACAAGAAAACAGACACTCTTTGTATAACAAGACAAGAGAACAACACTGTTATATAACACGACAAGAGACCAAACACTGTTTATATATCAAGACAAAAAAACAAACTCTGTTATTATAACAAGATAAGAGAACAAACACTGTTATTATAACAAGACAAGAAAAAAAAACAACGACTGTGCCTCAACTCAAAATAGCAATTCGCCTATTTCGTGCCAATTATAGGAATTACAACGCAGTGGTTGATATTACGTTCACTGAATCCGCCAGTTGTAGGTCCCCACACAACAGCCAATAATCATTTTAGTGACTCAGGTCACGATTTGCTAACTCAATCTCAGGTCCTTATATTAACGGTTGATTACCCAGAAATCTTAAACTTGACTGGCATAAGTATATTTATTACCTGCCTTTGCGAAGATAAAACGATAGCGAATCACGATGATTTACGTGTTAACCCCTTACCTGCCAGCAGTCTATTAAAGCACTCGACCTGCGATATGTGTTGCTGATCAGCTCCGCTTATATGCCCGGGTCACTTCAGTTAATTATCCATTATATTTACCGTTCAACATCCTATTTCTAAAGCTATGAGCATTCATTAACTTTACCGTCTTAGAATTGTCACATTTCATTCTGAGACTCACTCTTCGACACAGCATTGTATCTACTGTGGTATATAAGTAAGTGACAACAGGCTGAGATGTTAATGATATTGCCAAATGAAACATGCCTGCAAGCAATCGTGCATTGCGAACGTGGAAAGAGCTTCTGATTGGTTTGGTCATATTACATTACATGCCTTAGCCTCTATGACATTAGTCATACTGCCATAGGCCAATGCACTTCATAACTTTCACAACATACCAAATAAAATTTGAACGTTCCGACTCATGGTACTCCCACAAGTTATTGCCAAGCATTTCTAAAACCAAGAGCATGGAGATTTACAAATATGAATAAAATTTTCGTCAGAGAACCCGTTGCTGCGTAATTGGTCATCGGGCTGAATGGCATGTTGCGACACTAAGGTTTATAATCTTCAGAAACTCACTAACCACATATGGCTGGAACTACAATGGCTGCAGACCCGATTAGAGGACTTTTGTGTGATATTAACGAAATTGGTTATAGGGTTAAATAAAGTATTACAACTTATGCCTCAATTATTTCGGAAACTGTTCACATTATCATAGCAAACGATTTAGCAGACGTCATTCACGAGCATTGTAGCTAATAAGTACTGGGATTCCCTCCGTGTATTATTTTAATGCTTAATAAAACCTCTTTGTATTGGCATATGCTGATCTGATTCACCAAATGCAGTGTCTGCGTGAATTGGCTGGTCATAATTTTGTCTTGATCACATGAGGGAACTATTCATATGCAGGACAGGCACCAGCACTAATACAGTCCTTGTTAGTACCAACCGTCATATGAAGGCTAGCTCAGGTCATATATTGCGATGGTTATTCTGTGAATGTAACATGCTGTGACTTTCCTGCCCTGGTTATGACGTCGTGCTGTAAAGCATTAGCTTTATAAATTGATTGCTGGAGTAACGATGCGACTCGCGTTCACGTTGGTTTTGCTTGATATCCGTTACCGTAATGCTAAGCCTTCATGTAAATTTTCCCAGGAAGTAAAAATATATCACGGCACCAAATGATATATAACAGCCAATTTGAATAATATCAGTCGTGATGCTGCTGCTTACATAAAAGTGCCATGTCATCAGGGCCCTGCGTGTTATTCCAACCACCACCACATCATTTCACTGCAAATATCCGTCAAAGTGAATTTTCATTGGCAACTCAGCCTCTGGATATTTGCCTTGGATAAAGCTAGGGGACGTAAACTTGTATTCTAGCCAGCATGTCCTAGCATAGTAAACGTGAAATCAAACCAATGACCTTATTTCGCGACATTCACTTAGTTTTATTCACTCTTAATCTAACGACTTTCATTCGTTGATTTTGACCCTTCCGGCCGCTGCATTCACCAGATGGTAAATTGGCGTGTCAACTATGACGTTAAGACACTGTGCTTTTTAATATACCTCTTGTTTGAGCAATTATTTTCTCACATCATGCAGTTGTCCATGTCATTTGAATGTAGCCTTCACTGCGAATTGTTGGAAACAAACTCCAGCGGCAGTGACCTAGAGAATAGCAATAATATTGTCCTGATTTGTGTAGGCGGAGCAACACGGACTTGTTCACGACCTCTCTTTGATGACATACATGATAAGATATGCGATCACGATCTTGACATTATGCATAAGCCACAAGCCTCTCGAAATTGATGTGAACCATGTTGTTTGAATCTTTTAAACACCAGTGGCATATTAAATGTCATAACGTGCATGTTTAGGGACATGGACAGCGCCTCTTAATGCACATAGTAAATTACTCATTGGTGTCGACATTCCTTAATATTTTTGGCATTTGTTTGGAAACTCGTCTTTAGAGTTGTTCAAACCAGACGCAAGAAATAAATCATGCCGACTTGGGCACATTCAATTGAGGCAGATTCCTGGCTGTTAAAGCCCAAACTAACGTTACCGTTAGTCATTTACGGCAAACAAATACATCAACAACAAAAATGCGAATCACACGTTTGTGATAAACTGACCGCCAGGTGACGCCAAAGCATAAAAGTTGACATAAAAATTGATTGAAAATGCTATTGATTCGGCGCCGTTTCCGAACTGCGGTTCAAATACGATGTTATCTACTACAATACCGACCGTCGCCTACCTACCCTAAGGCCTGCTGTGACACCGTAATGACCGCCTTACTTTCAACCCAAATTCTCGCATGGACCAAATATTTGTCAAAGCCATTGAGTATCTAACGCAGGAAATTCAATATATGCTGTAGATTTTAGTAGGTTTTTGCCTTGACTGCGACGACCTTGCAAACTTTAATGCGCTTGGGCATTGAACTAATTAGCATCCGGCTAGGTGGATCAATCTGAAAGGCAAATATTACAATGTAGAGTTTGTGTGTGGTAGAAGCGTCCTCTTGTCACCTGTTGATAAGTTTATGCCGTAATTAGGAAAGGAAGGATGATCTTCGTGATCCGATTACACAACTGCCGTGAATGTCGTGGTTGTAGCTGTAAAACTACCACAGGCTTACACACCCCACGGAGCTAAGCACTATCATCTATTGCTCTGCGCGCCACCCGCTGGTTTTGTCGCTGTTGGCCCTACGAATGCTCAAGACTCTAGCAGCTCTCAGCTGGTCACAATGCGTCACTGGGATCATAACGATAAAACTGTCATACCTCTCGCTGCTGGAATATGGCCGGGGATCAGCAAGACTTGAGTGATGGATTTGATGAATGGTGTAATAAACAATACCATAGCACTGCAGTCGTGCATAATGTATAATATGTCGGCTGGTCGTATTCTCCCATATCGATTGAAACTCATCAACATGATTGAGGCGGGAATCCCCACATGACCTTTCGCCATTAAAGACTTAAAGCCGAGGAAGGTTAGGTACGCCCCGTCGCCAATGTGAGCAAATTATTTTTGGGTGTTGACCGTAAATACACGAGGACACAATCTCAAGTAGCAATTACGCTGTGACTATACATCGAATTCCGAAGGAATGAATCATGGTGCCTACTTGACGTTCGTGTGGCCACAGGAGCCAAATTGGCTGCACCCGCACAAACAATGCCCATAGATGTCGAACTGTAGACATTCAATGAACAAGAACAATGTTTGAATAAGACGGACTTGACAATTTCGATGTTAATGTTGATAATGTGCAGCGCATATTGCATCAGTAAGACGGGCATGCCGATTTCAGTGTTAATACTGATCGCGTGCATTGCATATTGTATGTGTAAGACGAGAACGGCGATTTT